>PNEQ01032810.1:5580-46091 GCA_003012365.1 Medauroidea extradentata
CTATTCGCTCGAGAGAAGACACTCGGAATCTCGATTTTCTCATTTTTTGGGGACAAGGGTCGGGTCATATCTACCGCTCAACAGTGTGACGTCTGGCTACTGATATCAATTTATGTTTACATTATTACGTTAATTAATTTCCCGCAAAACGCTACGGAAGTCGAGGCCTAGAGACACTTTGCAGAAAAAATGTTAAGGAGGGGGGGGGGGGGGGGCAAAAATAAGCCACTATCGAATTTACGAAGGTAGCGATTTTACGAATGCGATGAGAGGAACCGTGAGTATTCGTAAAATCGGGGGTCTAGTGTACACTGATTTAGGTAATACATTTTTGGATCAATGCTTAAAACTTGTATAGTAGCTAGCTACAAAAAGAGGTTCAAGATGTTTTTGGAATAGTTTATAGAATAAAATGGCATACACGATGGTATGCTGATAGAGACGTCTCTGGTTCAAAAAGATTGGTGTAGGTTATACCGTACTTCTACGCAGGTTTAGTAATTTTTCCCAAAGGGAAAACGGCCGGTCATTAAAAAGGAACTTCTGAAAAGATGCAATTTTTTCGTGGTATTCTTCAGGTAACTTCTGTGTCACTGTTGTCTGCCGCCTCAAAGACAGATCCTTTCTCTTCATAAATCACTGTGTACACGTGTAAATTCCTCTGAACTCCGTGTGCAGTATGCCCATCCGCCTTGCAATATTGTCGGCTTCTACCGGGATCAATTCGGAGGTCACAGCAAATTCTGATTTACATGTTTTAATTATGTACTCTTACAGTTAGTTTTCAAGCTGTGGATATTTACGGGGTTTCCCAAGATAACCACGCTTATCTTTTGGTGCACATTGTATCGTAGTTATTCTAGTTAAAAGTTGCTGACCCGAAGTGCGCACACTTTTGCAGCCAATATCAAAATATCTCGTGGCCTTTTTTTAATGTTCTGTAGCATATTTCACCACTATACCATTTTTTACCCAATTCTCAAACGCCGTAACTAAAGATACTGGCAAGAAAACAAGCACACCTCCACCACTGCACACCGTTACCGGTGCATTCCTCTCACTGCACTGCTTGCGCAACTGAAGAATGTGGCAACGCAGCATAACGTGCCTGGCTGGCTGCCCACCCCTCTTACCCTCCCGCCTGTACACACACACCACTCATCCACACATGCATGCTTCTAGCCATCTATTCGGACTAACGCTCTACTCAGAATAAACTGTCAGCTGCTACACTTGGGGTCAAGGGGGGAAGAGAGAGAGAAAAAAAAGACGTGTCTGGCTGTTGCTGCGTGATTTTATTACTAAGGTTTCAAATTCTTGGCTACCAAAAGTTTTGAAATGGGGAGGGGTGTATACAGAACATCAATTTTTCTCGAATTTTCAGTTTTGAAAATGAGGGGGGAGGGGGAGGCTATATATGTAGGGGCTCTACACGAATAAATAAGGTAATAATAACAATATAAACATTTAAATATTCAAGGAGCATGTGTGGTTATAACAAAAGTTCTATTTAAGAACATTTTAAATTACTGGAGGCACAAGAAAGAACCAGAAAGTGGTACAAAATGGAGAAAAGTAGGAAAACAAATGTGGTAAAAAAAAACCACACGTGAATGAATGCGAGATGACATGTAGTTTAAATAAACATGACATGCTCAGAGTAGACACATCAGCAAGGGCTGGACAGTCACTGTAAGGCACAGTGCGACTCACCTTGAACAGAGGGTCGTTGGGGAGGTGCTTGAGGGCAAACTCTCGCTGGCAGGTGTAACGAGGGTCTGTCTTCCTCAGCACAGCGTGACCGAACCCAGGGACCACCTGTCCGCTCTTCAGTGTCTGCCAGATGAACTCCTTCGCCTTCTCGTCCGACGGAGTCTCCCCGACTGCAGCTTGCATCTTCTTCAGGAACAGCAGCACCTGCAAACCAACATGACTTCATTATTTCAAACTCAAAGATCACACGACACAATAACATTCCATTCACACTTCAACTGGCAAACCACATGGTGTTTCCTGCCCCAGGTAAGGCCACCATTAAAACAGGCATTGTCCTCAGATCAGCCTGAATAATGGCGGGCACAGGTAAATGTGACAAATGGGGCATTAACATAATACTGTAATGAAAACTTAATGGAAGTACAATGCCATGAGAAAACTTGTCCAATGAACAACCCACCACTAGGGCAGTGCAAATATTTGATAATAGTACAACCCTGATACAACTTTTTTCAAGGACCAGAAGTAAAAGTACTACATGCAAAAAAAATTATGGTGGACATTACATGAAAGAACATAACTTTCAGTTTCACAATTTTGTGTACAGTACGTCACATGAACGTAATACGGTATTAAATGGTTGAGAAGTTTACGAGCCTTCAGAAACATCAATTGGGAAAGAAAAAGAAAAGAAGAAAAAAAAAAACGAAGTGTGACTTTCTTATTGATAATTATTGAGCTAAAGTTCTTCGGAAGGTCAACATAATTTACCTAACAATAATATAATTTACCTAACAATAATGCACACATATGATACTCTCCCAAACAGTCTTCTTTTTGGTTACCGCTTCATTCTTACATCTGATAGACTACTGTTAACAAGAACCACATGAAACAGAAAATAAGCCTAGCAGCTACAATCATAATATGAGCAATAATATGTGCTGCTGTAGTAACTCACCTCCTGGTTGGCCAGACCATGGAGTGGCCCCGCCAGTCCGTTGAGGCCGGCAGCGAAGGAGAGGTAGGGATCAGACAGCGCCGAGCCGACCAGGTGGACTGTGTGGGCACTCACGTTGCCTCCCTCGTGGTCACTGCACACATCAACTGCTACAGTCAAACCTCTAATACATCCACATAACAAACATAGCGTATTTGCCGGCATATAAGATGACAATTTTTACATATTTTTGACCCTCAAAAATTGCTACTCGTATTATATGAGGGTGCAAAAATTTTTGGTAGCCAAAAATCATTTGAAAGATAAGCTGTAAGCTGTGGGGTTGTATGATGTTTCAAGGAATTGAGTTTTTCATCAAAAATGAAAACGAGTACTCCGTTTAATTTGATAAAATAAACGGTACGAAATTTTGATAAGTGTCATTCATAATAAAGGACACTTCCTCGCAGCGAAGCGACGATCGATGCGAGCGCGTGCCGAGATACTTTGTTTCGCCAGCCTACAACTCTTGGGCGGAGAAAACAAGGATCCAGGTCCGCATGCTTTCATCCTTTATCTCGCAAGAACAAGACTCTCTGGCGGAAAAAACGAGGATCTAGGTACCGTACCACACATTCACGTGTCTACCATCTAGTGCTAGGCTGGCAGACAACCGCGCACAGGAATGTGATGACCTTGCAAGCAGCAGTTGTTACCCGGCGTTTCCATGTAGTGCGCGGCGTGCTTCAGGCCGGCTTTGCCAAGTCCAGCACACCTGCCGACAAATGGAGATATCGCCGGCCGCCGCTGTGCATTTCCTTGGCTCTTGGGCGCGCGGAGAGCAGTACTCGCCAATGTTATTCGTTTATATGTCTACTACGATGTTTACATGCCGATAATAAATGCATTGAAAATATAACTAAATTTTTAATGTTTCTGGCAAAGGAAAAAAATATTTTTCTGTCGGGAAAGTAAAAATTAGTAATTTACTTTTTTTCAAGATTTTGTACCTTCAAAACCATGACTCGTCTTATATGCAGGGTCATCCTATATGCCGACAAATACGGTACATTTTCAAACAGTCCAGTAACCTCTCAGTTTAAAGTCTTTTAGTTTTCAGATTCTTTCACTGAGCAACTGGATTTTCTGGTCGAGTGTAAAGTTTCAAACATATTTTTATCATTCTGTTTAAAGACCCCAATCAAAGTACAATTTTTATCGATCCTTTGAGAGTAGTTAAATGACTAATTAACTGTACATAAAATATTATATCAATGTCTACCTATGGTACCAGACTACGTACATGTTTACTGACTGTCATGGTTAAGTGATTATTAAATAAAGATGTTCTGTTACACATTATTGTATTGTGTGTTCAGTGGATTTTCTATCAAATGTAAATGAAAATATCAACGTTGCATTAAAATAACAGGAAGGAAACAAAATTATTTAGATTTCACCTTTGTGAAAAGACAATGAAAATTGTGTACGTATCTACCATATTTTATTTCATTGTATATTTGTTACATGCACTTTAGTTCTGGAGAAGAAAGAAAGACTGTAGCTTATCCAAGCTGGTGACAGCAGAAACACAGGAAATCTGCTTCTGCTATCGTATCTATTTTCCGTTACTTCGAATAGGATACTTCCAGCCTTGAGAATATCTCGTAGGAATGTGAAAAAGAGAAAGTGTCTGCTGATTTTAATTTAAACAAAGGTTTGTTTTCCTATAAAATTGTGAAGCAATATGCCTCTTGAACTTAAAATGATGTGTAGCAGATACACAAAATAGTAAAAACATGAGTACTACAGTGCTTATAGCACTAGCGTCGGCGGCGCGCAGCGGGTCTAGTCACTTTATAGCTGACTTCACTCATTCAGGTGTGGTTCACAATTTCTTTGCATTCCCCTACCTCTGTGCTCTAGTTTCCCCCTTCTAGTCTTCCCGCGCTTTAGGTAGACTCTGGCCAAGCTTGGCTGAGGTTAGTGTGTGGGCAATTGCTCACTTTCATTTCCTCTCTTCTGCATACAATTGCTTCCGTGCTCCTTTAGTTTGCTAGGATAGTTTGGGACTTGTTTCCCCCTGTGACATGCAAGGTAACTGCTGTCATGTGTGACAGTTTTGTTTTAATATTGTTTCCAAATTGTTTCAACCTCCACCTCGTAGCAATTTTGGTTTTCAGTTTAAACTGTAACATGAAAATTTTATACGCACATTGGTCTTGTTTTAGTGTGTTTGTAGGAGTCATGTTGGTCGATCGCCCCATTGCACGCGTATCGTGCACGACACATATGTACTTTTAGCTTAAGCTATACAGTATTTCTTTTTAATATTCCCAATTGAGACGTAACTTAGTAACGTACCAGATTTGGAGCCCACGGATATGATTTTTTGAATTTGTTTGGAATTAGGTATTGGCTTTACCAGCCACGCAATTGTAAAATCTTTAAACGGTTCATAATTAACAATTTTCTAACTAACAAATACATATACGTCAACTAGTTTTTGTTGAAACATAATACGGTATATGCATTTAGAGTGACCACAATGTATGTCACATATTTACTCTAGAGAATGTGTCTGGTTTTAATATCTAATGCCATCATATTTTTATTGTTTAATCTGATATCAGTAAAGTAACATACATATTTATTACTATGTACATCTTGCATGGCATTATTAAATTCAAGTCATGAAAGTGATATGCATTCTATTTATGTATAAAACTGTCTACTGCATTCTCACTTGTCACATGTTAGCTTTGTGTATTTTGTCATCTTCACCTCCTATGCAATAGGCAAGTAGGTGCAACAGAACTACAATACAAGTCTATTTTTAACACTGGTGTTGAAGACACATACATAGTAGAACCCCAATGTAACGAAGGGTCATGGTTCCATAAAATGTTGGTAAATCAATAATTAATAAAATACGAGTTTCTTTATAAATCAGGAACTCCGGGCAACGGACCTCTAAAATCTTCTCGATAAATCAAAGTTTTGTTAAATTTTAGTTCGTAAAAACAGGGCTGTACTGTAATTCCAACCTACATATCATAACAGCAGCTCTGTTGCATACTGTACTGGGAGGCGGGAGTGACCACTCCTTCGTTAATTCAGGCTGGGGGATCTAAAACGACATGCGTAAAACTAGAGCTGGGCCAAACACCAATTTTGCTGATTTTCTGAGCCAATTACAGCTTTCCTATTACCTTTACATGAAATACATTCTTTACAACAGAAATACATTAACACGAAACACAGTACTGTACTTCGTGCTTAGATAAGCAATGTTGCTAGATTAAATTAAAAGTTTTAACATGTATAGAGTATAGATAATTGATTAAAAATAATGTTAAAGCTATTTATTTAATAATTTTTTTATGGGTTACAATATGTTGGTCTTTAGCCTACTTTCAAAAGGAAAAAGTAAGCAGTTATAAGATCACCTTTGTGTGTGAGCACGTGCGTGTGTGTTTTCACAGAGGCTAGACATCCTTCATTCATCTGTAGGTATGACATCATGTTAATGTTATTTTTGGACCATTAAAGCAGTGAATTACAAGGAAAATAATAACGGTAAACTGCGAATTTTCGTTTCATTGTTTCTCATAGGACTGACAAAAATTACAATACATGAGAGATTTTAATGGATGTGGTCTTAAAATGTTGTAAATTAGACCCTACAATGTGTTCCACGGATGTAGACATTTCTCAGTTCATTAGATTTGAATACATGGAGTATCCACTGTCATGAGACTTGGGGGAAATTATTACACTGCACTAAATGCCAAGCAAATGCAACTTATTGGAGAAAATAAATGTGAATGGAGGGAAAATCTAAATGAGAACTAATAATTAACGATCTGCTGTTTTGCCAATCATGACATACTGCAAAAAGAACCATGTTGAATGATTATCGAGATTGGCATCAGCCTAGCTCTAGATATAACTGAATATGCAGTATGATTGACTCGTACCGTATTTCAGGTTCAAGGAATATATTGTCATTCTGTAACAGGACAGCAGGCTACGATTTAACATCGATGCACACACCTGTGGATGGTGAGGTAGAGTCGCATCAGCTCCGTAAACTCTTCACTGTCGTAGCCCAACATCTGGGTGAAGTTGGCACTCCAGTCCTTGCCTGGGTCCACTGCACCAATACCCTTCCCATCCCTGAACGTGTTGCGGTATATGGTGGCTGCGACCACGGGTACCTTTGCTATCAGGTCCATCGCGTCCTCGTACACTGTCTGGACACCAGAGAAACCCAATAGTACAGTCAGCAGGAGCAGAATTTTAAATAAAGCTGGCACCAAAACAATAACACACATTCAAGTAACAGTGTTATAACAATATATAGCCAATTAAATAAAACCATTTCAACAAGTTTCTATATTTATTGTGTAATCTATCAGATTAAAAGTTAAAGGAACACTCTCCCGCATTAAAAGTTAAACCCTCTGGTATAATTGATCAGAATTTAAGTTAATTAAAAAAACAATTATAACATACTGCAGTCAACATCAGTTGGTAAGCCACAGCTGTGAGGGAAGAAAGAAAAATAGAAGAATAAAACAGTCTCTCCTGCTCTGCCAACAAAATTTAGAAAATTCTTAAGAAATATGTAGCACTATCTGTGTATTAGTTTCTATGCTGTCCCCTACCACGTTGTTTACGCTGGGTACCTAAATACTTGTTCACACACAAGCCGCAAGTTAGTGATGCTCGCTGGCTGTTATGAAGGATCTAGTTGCGCACTTGTTACGTTGCACAGTATCCTTTGCCAGTATGTGCACGTTCAACTCAAAGTCGCTTCCCGGCAGGAGTTTTCAATTACGGTAATTTTTTTAATGATTTTTTTCTCTATGGATGGTATAAGTATATACCGCAGGTAGTGAAACTATTTTCAATCGCTTTACATTACAATTAAAATACCAGTTTACGGTATATACCGTATTTGCCGGCATATAAGATGACTATTTTTACATATTTTTAGCCTTCAAAAATTGCTACTCGTCTTACATGAAGGTGAAAAAATTTTTGGTAACCTAAAAATTGTTTGTAAGCTAAGCTGTAAGCTGTGGAGTTGTATGATGTTTCGAGAAATTGCATTTTTCGTCACAAATGAAAATGAGTGCCCTATTTTTTAAAATAAAATTTACGGTACAAAATTTTGATGAGTGTCATTCATAATAAAGGACACTTTCTCGCAGCAAAGCGGCGATAGATGCAGCTGGAGCGCATGCCGAGATATTTTGTCTTGCCAGACTACAACTCTCAGGCGGAGAAAATGAGGATCTACTTCCGCATGCTTACATCCTTTGTCTCGCAAGCGCACAACTCTCGGGCGGAAAAACCGAGGATCTAGGTACCGTACCACACATTCATGTGTCTACTGCTTGTGCTAGGCTGGCTGACAACAGCGCACAGGAATGCAATGACCTTGCAAGCAGCTGTTGTAGTCTGGCGTTGCCATGTAGCGCGCGGCGTGTCTCAGTTCGGCGTTAAGTCGCGCACACCTGCCGGCAACTGATATACCGCCGGCCGCCGCCGTGCATTTCCTTGGCTCTTGGGCGCGCGGAGAGCAGTAGTAGCCAATGTTACTCGTTTATGTGTCTACTACGAGGTTTATACGATGGTAATAAATGCATTGCAAATATTTAAACTACATTTTTAATGTTTCTGGCAAAGGGAAAAAAAAATTTTTGTCGGGAATTTCAAAATTAGTAATTTACTTTTTTCAAGATTTTCTACCTTCAAAACCATGACTCGTCTTATATGCCGGCAAATACGGTACGTTAATTTATAATTATTTTTTGTAGAATTTTTTGCAAGTTCCAAAAATTCTTTCGTAATTTCGCTGTTTTCGTTAGTCCAGAGTTTGTTAAATGAGAGTTCTACTGTATTTCACAGCAGCCAGTCTACGTGGTGAACTGGAGAGGTTTGGTCTCTTGTGACATCATGGAATACCTTCTGCACGAGAACGTGTTTGACAAACTTATTTAAAATGTGCGGCGTTTAATACGTATATAAAAAAATGCTTGCAATCAAGGCATCATGTGTTATTCAAAGCAGATTTATTCATAATGTCTCCACCATGGTAACTACTCGACTGCAAGACAAATACAGTATGAAACATATTCTTTAGTTGCTAATACAGCGGATTCTCTATGTATAAAATAGACAGAAATATCTGCATCCATGGAACACATTCTGGGGCCCATTTCTTTATTTTACAGCATTTTGAGACCATATCCATTGAAATCTCTAATGTATTGAAATTTTTGTCAGTCCAATGAGAAACTATGGATAGAGAATCCACTGTACTCTATTCATTGTGAATCAAGACATTATTCTTTTCTTTTTAGTTTTATGGAAGCATGTTACACACACTTTTCTGAATTACAGAGTAAAAAATTAGGTAGTCATATTCTCTTGAAACTGTAGTCAGTTTTTTTTTTAAATAAAAAAATAATAATAATAATAAAAAAAACAGAATTCAAAACAGCTTTTATGATAAACAATTAAAAACTATTTTCAAATTAACATTACCACATTTTCCTGAATTTGTCTGCTATTAAAAATGACTAAACATGTACAAATGTTTCCCAGTGGAAAATGTGAAAATTCCTCCAATTTATTTAATTAATTAATGACTATGCATGATTGCTAGACGAATGGGAAATAATTGATGAAAATATTGATTAAATGGCCGTATAGCAGACAAATGTGTATTTATCTCTGGACTGGAGATAAGGTATTTTCTGCAGATTACTTAGCTCCTGAGTACATTCGTGAAGCAATATTTATGGGGTGTAAAACAGTATTTAAAGAGAAGTTAGCAAAGTTTACCCACTCTAGCATTCTCAAGTTACGAAGATGCAACACAGAAAACATTATCACTTAATTGTCATGGCTGAGCTTACCTCCCAGTACTTGCTCTTGTGTACGCCATCGGAGTAAGCCTTGGCGAACTTGCTCTCAGAGTTGAGAGCTGTGACGGCGCAGCTGAACTGGGACATGGGGTGCAGGTTGGAGGGGAAGTTGTTCAGCATGGTGACAACGTGTGAGGGTAGGCTGGCCCGCTTTGCCCATTCTTTGGATATAGCTTTCACCTGCGACAAGCCATCCGTTCATTGCTCAAAACCTTCACAAGCAATGGAAAAATCTAATTGTTCATGTTCTGATGAAGAAAAACTCCATGGGAGTAATTTGGAAAAAAGTTTTGTTACTTGTTCTTATGAATGAAAGAATTTATGTTAGTTATGTTTTTAATTTTCTTAAAACCTAAATCTAAATATGTATAGTATACCTATACATAGAAATACCTGTCAATATTATTTTCAATAAATTGTTATATTTACCATGCAATTTTTTTTAAAGAGTTTCAGACACTCAAATACTTACAGCATACCACTGAGCTCGATAGTTACACACTTAAAAAGATGACATAACGTGTGAATCCCGCTTCCTCACATTATGTGTGCAACTATCAAGCTCCACGGTACTCTGTAAGAACTTGTGTATCTAAAATTTTAATACGTAATTAGTTGTCTAGCAGCCTCGGTCTTTCCCTTTATATACAATAATACTTCTTTTAATAATACAATAATCACAATAATTAAACAAACACTTCATACTGTGGCCTGGTAAGAAAATGAACAATATTCATCATATATTTATACAATGGTCGTTAATCATTCTCTACAGAGATTTAAAATTGGGGTCATATGTGATCACAAGCACACGTCTAGATAATCAGAGGTTAGAGATTGTTTACTACACAGCTGGTCATATGTGTCATGGTCACCCAGCCTGGAGCAGACACAGGTGAGATAACAGCGTAAGGAATATGCAGGCCACAGAGAAACTGACTTCCGTCAAGTCTACTTTCTTCCACACTTAATGGTCTGCTTTATTAGTACCATGAGTCAGCTGTTTGGTCTGCCCCTACTGTGCAGTGGCCAACTGTATCTGACCTCGTGTTCCTTGATTAAGGGTGCCGCCTCCTCAGACTCACAGCATGTTGCTCGGTATAGGTTGAAACTACATATACACCACTATTGACATTTTTTATTCATCTTGGTGTTGCACATATTGCTAAAGGATAGTTTAGGCAGTAATTTCAATACCCTGACTGTGAACAAACAATTTTTAACGCACTGAAAACACTCAAAAATAGGTTTTCACTGTTTCTTTCTTGCGATTCTATTAATTTAGCAATATTTTCCTTTTCTTGATGCAGAAAATGGTTTTTGTCCGGAAGCAATACGACAAATGGTGACAGAACCCCACTAAATCTAATTTAACACGTAAAACCTCATCCTTGCTGTCGCTAGAGCACCAAGGTAGGCAATGACCTTAGGAGACAGGGTAAAAACGTGTTTTCATGTAACTTGGCTGGAGAGAAACTGTTTGTAAATAAGCTTGGAATACACAGTGTCAACGTAGTTCAAAGCTGCATTGTTCCTTACTATAAAAACTAAACAAGAATTAAGTCAATAGAATTATATTGAATAGCAAACATAGGCTACATACTAGGTACGCAGTTACAACTGGCAGAGTACGAAACTCAGACACAATGTATGTGTGTGCACACACAGCTTTTTTTAGTGTTTACATGTTTAGCTGGCTAAGAACAAACAAGTCCTCAAAGTGAACTATACATATTACAGAAAGAATGCCCTGCAATCCAAAAACAGCATTCTGAAAACCATTACATAGATTTTTCCATTCTACGTAGTTATTTTCTATCAAGTACGGCAGCCTGCTTAGGCCATATCCAGCCAGGCAAGCAAAGAAAAAAACATTACCTCCATGGTTTGTACTGTACTTAAAATTTTACATAATATGTCGAAACTCAGGAAAAAGCTAAGAAACCTACAAAGATTTAGAAACAATCAGCCAGAGATACCTCGGCCACCATTCCTCATTTGCTATTAACAGCAAAATATTACAAAATATCAAAACACTCTTCTATCAAGCTGAGTTTTGTACTAGTACAAACAAAACAAACTGCTCAAACATACATTTTTCAACATTTCAGAGATTAAAATTTGAATACGGTGCTGCATGCTCCTAAGACATGCTGTAGCATTTGTTGCGTAATTGCAGCGACAGATCGCTCAATTTCGGCCTGCAAGTTATGAATGGTGTGAGTATGATTGATGTAAGCAACATCCTTTAGGTACCCCCACAAGAAAAAGTCTGGAGGGGATACATCAGGTGAACGAGGAGGCCACAACCCCTTTGAAATCAATTGTAAAAAGGAGTCACATTTTCACAAAAGGCTCCATCACCATTTGAACATCCTGTACCAGCCATATTTCATAAACTGATTTTTTTAGAAGGACTACAGGTAATGCCTTTCATTTTTATCCCACTATAAAAACATAAATTGTAAAACATCACTGTTATTCAAATACACATGGTAACTAAGCAGAGTTGCTGCTGCCACTTCCACAGCCATCTAATTACTATGTCACAGTGGTACATAATATAATCAACTACAGTATCTGTGTATACAACCTCCCATACGAGTGCCTCCTACCTGCACATTTAGAGGCTCACAACTGACCGCGATTAAAAAGGTGACCTTGAAGCTTACATCAAATGCTGCACTGCCACAAACCAAGCACTGAACTACTGTCAAAGATGCCTGCAGATCAATTTGCTCATTCTCTTTCATTTATTTCAAACAATTGCAAATAACTCTAATAATTTTTAACCAAATGCTTTGAAAAAAATTTGAAACTGTGTACAGTCATACGATACACAACTATGCCAAAGCGTTTTTTTTTTTTTAAATAATGTACCGTTTGTTAGTAAACAATTATTTTGCTTCATTTTGGCTTATTTTGACAACAAAATATGTGCTATTTCAGAAGCAAAAATATAAAAATCTGTTTCGTGAATTGCAACAGAAAAATTCACATACAAACAATGATATATAAGTGTTAAAACTGCCAGAATGAATTTTTGATATGTGTATTAATTTGCGTTAAATAAAATATTTTCGAAACCACAGCTAAACTAAAGAGCAAGGCCTTAAGGGGAAGCGTTAGAAAATTTTCTTGTATATTGAGTTGGAGCCATACTATTTATTAAAGCTGTATTATAAAAATGTTCTCTTCACACAAGACATAGTATATATGCTTCCTAAACTGCTTTACATAAATAATGGAATCTTCCATCAATTTGTCATGCAGAATCATTGCAAGGGAATAGGTTAAGGTTCAAGAATAATTACAAGTCCACTATAAGACGAACATACAGTAGACTCCTGTTATAACGTTTCTAAAGGGGCTCAAAAATGTCTACTTTGTAAAAGGGAATTCCTTATAAGAGGGTAATTTTTTTATAAAACAGTTTAGGGTCCAAACATTAAAGGTCATATAACCAGGAAAATGTTATACGAGGGTTCACTACAACAAGGTTCCACTGTATAACACTATTAATCATCTCCAAAATTCATCACAAATATCTTCTACGTCTGAACATTGGCATATTTACCAAAAATACTTTAAAACAGAAGTCAATGCAGAAAATCTGTAAATAAAATTCAGCATCTAACTTCCCCCTTAAGTAATGACCATATAACGTTATTGGTGGTTAGTCTGTAGCAAAGTTCAGTGCTAGGTCTATATAAGAGTTTCACGTACACCGGTGCACTTTACAGAACAGCAGTCTTAGACAGTTCTTAGCTATGTCGGAGGTCTTAGAAACAGTGTTATATTGAGTACGATTATAACGATTCCGACCTTGCCCAAAGTGTTTTATTTTCGTACGTTGGCACAATGGGAACATGTGGAGAATTTAATTTAAAAAAATGCATTTATGAACACACTGCAATACATTTGAAGTACGTGGTAGCAGCATCCTTAAGAGGGCTTAATTGACCCATTTAACTCCTGTTTCAGTAGATGCTTCAACATATGACACGGCACAGATAAAAACTGAATAAATTTTGTCGTTGTAACCTAAATGTCTTCATTATTTTGCGACTGGTAACAACTGAGAAGAAAAAAGTGTTATGCGAGTGACTACAGTGTTCACAAAATTAACATAAACAACCCCATATGGATTCCAAAAAGTGGAAAACTATGTCTGGTCAGCGTAGAAAATGTAAGACAATCTTTCTACCACCCAATTTATAAGAAAAGTAAAAAAAAATCCACGCTGAAAGAGGTCAATCCCCCTTAATGAAAAATTCACTTTCACAAATTAAGCTATACTGAATGAATTGTTATCATCTAGTCCCCAGACAGCGAGTTACCTGAGCCTCCGTGGGGATGTCTCCGGTGATGAGGAGCCAGAAGAGGCCCTCGGGGAGTGGCTCCTCTCCGCCGGGAGCCTTGGGTAGCAACTTCTGACACTCGGGGATAGAGTAGCCCCTGAACCTGATGCCTTCGTCTGGGTCCAGCACAGACGTCTCGCACACCAGTCCCTTGATGCCCCTCATGCCTCCGTACATCTAGAACACAGCAGGAACACTTAAGGGCGTCACCTACCTACGCGTCAGAGGCTCAAAAATGACGAAGATGTAAGGGGGACCTTGAAGCGCACAAAATACTGCATCGCCTCAACGAGCCAAGTTCTGAAATATCGTACAAGGTTTCCACCTAACAGTTTTTACTATAGGACATTAAGCGGTGACCATATAATTTTATTGGTAGAAAGTCTGTAGCAAAGTTCAGTGCACATCGCAATCAGAGTTTCAAATACATCCAGTTAGTACATTTTGAAGTACGGCCGTCTGAAAAATGCCATCTTTAGCCACGTTGAAGGGCTTAGAAACAGTGATTTTAATGAGCATAGTGTCTTAATAATGAGGTTCCGGCCTTGTCGGAAGTGTGTTTTCTTTTCATACGTTGGCACAATGGGACACGTGCAATGTTTCGTAGAAAAAGCATGTTTACGAACACACTGCAACGCATTTGAAGCGTGGGGTACGTGCCCGTCTTAAGACACTCAAGGGTATGGTCCAAAATTTAGTGCTAAGAGCACCAGCTTAAAATTGTAGGTATCTTGAAGCCAATTTGCAAAAATAAAAAAAAACTACAATCATAGGCAATATTCTTGCCAACTGTCTCAGAAATTTTTTTTTGAGCAACGTAGTTATGAAGAACAATCATAGACTTCAAAATCTCACACATTTAATTGTCACACAAGAAATCACGTTTAAAAATGCACCATTATTGATATCTGCTTTTAATTGTGGCCTGTTGGTACGGCCTTAAAAATGTATCACCTTAATGATGACCAGCTTAAAGGTAAAATAATTCTTTAAAAACAATACTGGATACAAAATAAAAACCAACTCCTAAACTGCACAGAAAGATGTTACAAGCATGCACAACAAACATTCACACTACACCGTACAGTTTCAAGTATGTTACACAGAGGTCAATTGCATCTATGACCTTCAAATATCTCACCATGTCAACGGTAACTTCTCCGACTTTGGTAGCGCCATGGTTTTTCCGGAAGGCCTTTATCCTCTCCTGCTCCGTTGGGATCTTCTTGGCGAGGACAGTTTTCAGGTCAGTTGAGGAGTCTGCCGATATCGCCCGCAGTACCACGGAGAGAGCGGGCAATACTTTCTGCAACACAGCCATGAGATTATGGACTTACGAAACACAAGCTCTGACTGTACGCAAGGGTGCCATATTCCGCTACTGCTGAACATCACTGATGTCTAGTTTGTGATGGCAGAACCAGAACAATATTGGAACTTTGTACATATTTATTTAACATTTATAGTGTCCTTGGACTGTTACAAGGTCACGGTGGAGGAACTCTGTACAGATAAAATTCATTCATACATACATGAAACAAGAAAAACACACTACAATAACAGACAACTATTACACAAGGACAACACAAACAGACGAAAAAACACTAGACAAACAGACAACTAAGCAATCCACTATTAGCTAAAACAAAGAACTGGCGAGGTAAATATCAGAAAGTGTATGCTCTAATAACTATTAACTAATATCACTAAAAACAAAGCAATTTGTAAAACGTAAAAAATTATTATGAAGAAGGATAACTGTCCAATTGGTTATAATTAAATATGTGTAAGCAAAGTTGGCGATGGAATGTTGTAGGCCGAATCAAGCTGTTTATTTATTATAATTTTTAGTTATTCTACAAACTACGTCATTTGTTGTAGTATGTGTGTTATAATGTTGAGGGGACATTGACCAATTGCAGCAATTTTTATACAGACATTTAACATTTTGGGAGAGTAAATTTTGTTATGTTAAAACTTACGAAGTAATAGGGCATCAAACATACCCATTCTTTCTTATATAAAAGAGTAAAATGTAAGTAGTTCGTATCAGTGATTTGAGAGTTTTGGAACTAATACATCTTACTACTACTGTTGTAGCCTGCATTTTTGAGCGCAGGTAACAACCAGAGCAGTCCAAACATGATCTTTTATCTGACATAACATACACATAATAATACCTGAATGTGGAGCCTAAGAGGGGAGTATTTCCACGCAGTGATGAAAATGTTCAACAATGACATTTTATATGCACAACGTGGCAACATAGCATAGGAGTTAGTCCCCTCTTACGCTTCCAGAAATATTATTTATCTCACTACTATTACTACTACTAGTGTTCTAACCTGTATATTATGGGTACAGGTTAAAATACAGAGCAGTCTATACATGATTCTATGTTTACTTGAAAGTAACACACAAAATAACACTGAACGTGGAACACAAGTGCAGTGCTGCCACAGAGAGCACATAAAATGTCTGCGTGCAACATTTTGCCTCTTACATTGTCGTCTTCCAACTGAGCCCAAGATTTGCGTGATATACTTACGTGTTTGTTCTGTTTTCCATACAAATACAGTATTTACTCTCTAGTGCATCCATTCCCCGAAAATAAATGGAAATATCTCTAGGATGAACAGAAAACACGAGAATAAGTAATGTTGCAATCTTGTTAAGCCATTCTTGCACGCTAGAGTTGATATTCTTATGCCCAAAAAAGGTTTTTGAACAATTAAAATTTTATTTTAGTGTTAAACCCAAAGAATGCCCACGGACAATTCGAAAACCAGTTAACCTGTGGCCAGATAACCAGGAGTTTACTGTATATTAAAAAACATGCCTACCAAATAAACAAAATTAACAACCTTATATAAAACAGAATTATGTATTCAAAATTAGCAGTTTTAATTACATTTTAAGGCACAACATTTAAATTCAAAGTAAACAAATTTTTATGACCTACACATTTCACTGAAACCTGAACACAGTTATGAAATGATAGACTAATCGACAAGTGGTCTGCTACTAAATTTTCAGAAAAAATGTACACTAAATATTATATAACAGAAAAAATGTACACTAAATATTATATAACAGAAAAATTGTACACTAAATTTTATATAACAGAAAAAATGTACACTAAATTTTATATAACAGAAAATATACTCTGCAATTATTTAAAGGTATTTCTCCTCAAAATACAAAAATTGCAATGGTTGTGTTCCACTTGTAATAGCTAGAGAGACAAAGGACTGCACAAACGAACTGCAGCATGTAAGAAACTGGCACTTCCAGGTCG
Source organism: Medauroidea extradentata (assembly GCA_003012365.1). Classification (NCBI taxonomy): domain Eukaryota; kingdom Metazoa; phylum Arthropoda; class Insecta; order Phasmatodea; family Phasmatidae; genus Medauroidea; species Medauroidea extradentata. The sequence continues at coordinate 22,837 of PNEQ01032810.1, forward strand.
CTGGCTGAGTTATCACCACTGTTAAGAACATGTCAAGTGTCAACGCTGAGTCAGCGCTCGGCTACAGGGTAAGTGGCAATTATGTGCACGGCTGTCCTTGGCCCGACCACATCCTCACTAGCCACTATCTGTGTGGCTGCAGACCAGCAAGTGTGGAAACACTCTAGTAGATATACCTCGACACTGTGACACAGTGTACTTGCCTAGTGATTGGTTCCTTGTTTCTACTGTTACGACTCATGTCCCTCAACAATTCATACTAGGCAGCAAGCATAGCACCAAGCTTCCAACTTTTGAATTTTCTAAAGTATTTCAATTTTGTTTATGCACATCCTGAAGTATTAAATAGTAGTTCTAAGTGACTTAGAACTACCGTATTAGATTACCTCGCTTGAGGGGAAAAAACTGAAATAGTCAACTCTTACCGACACACAATAATAATATTCTTATGACTTGTTTTTTTCACTGGACCTTCTCTGATAGGAATTGTGTCCATTCCTGCCTGACAGGTAGACAGTTACCTACGGGAGCTGCCGACCTTGTAGCACTGGCATGAGCAAGGGAACATATTAAATTATATTCAGTGGGGCTAAGACTCGTGACACAACGTCGCTGTTGAACAAAAACAATTTTCTGCATTGGGATGAAGAAAATATAGCTACATAAATTAAAACGTGGAAAAAATAATAATGTTTAGGTGTTTTCCTAGCATTTTTTCAGAACGAAAATTCTTAACTCCCAGAGTGTTTCAGGATATTGAAAAACTAGCCTATAAGATCCAATGGCAAGTTGGGACACACAGAGATGAACAAAAAAGTAAGGTATAGACACATGTTGATTGGATAGGTACTGGGCCACAGGTAAATCTAACATACAATTCCCTAACTATGCTCATCAAAGCACTATACCACGCAGCAACCTTGAGTGATAACAGAAGCTTTTAACAACAAGACAGAGAAGGGAGCAAAGGATGTCGCCATTCTGGTTCAATTACCAGACAGACTACTGTGAATTTGTTGCTTCGAAAAAATTATTTGTATCCTTAACAAACGTTGGGATCACACAGCAACAAACCCTTAACTTACATTTGCGAGGATCACTCCTCATTCAACCATCTTCAATTTCGTATATTTATCCCAAGAAATGTAAATTTATTTCTGGCATGGCTGATTGCTTCACAAAATCCTTTTTTTGCGTAAATAGTTAAATTTCTAATAACCTTGTTGAGACATTAAGTCCCAACACCTTTCTTCCTCTTCCTCTTTTACACCTATAACACCTGGTCAAGTTATGATTCAATTTTTTTTAGACTCTGAATTTAAAATGCCATTGTTTGAGAAGTCATAAAAAAGTATTTTGTAAAACTAGAACACAAATTATATAAAAAACAAATAATGGAAGAAATAATTACTGGAAAATTCCATTAGATGATAATATTACAATTGTTTACAACAAGAAAGGCAAGGATTGAAAAAAAAGTCTATATTATTACTATAGTATTGACAGCAGTTCAATAATTTGGCATGTCTGCTGAAGAACATTCAATTTACTGGCACATTGTCTGAGTGGAATAATACAAAAGAAACAAACCTAGTGATGGCACAGAGAACTATACACTGAAGATAAACACAGGCAAATAAATGGAAAAAGCTCATGACTACACCTTTAGCAAAACATCTACAAACATAAGTTTAAAACCATGGTAACATGTTAAGGCTGCATTGCAATGTCTAAAACCATCTTAGCACAATAAAATAATAATGGGGTCTCTGATAATTTCTTATTCCCAGAAAACTGTAGAATAGCAAAATTTTAATTTCGAAGTGTTCAATCCGGGCCACCTGAATGAAGGTACCACTTTGAGCAACACCAAGTGCCTGTTCGAGGCAATTCAAGGCCGCCTGCGTAACGAGAGATAAAAAACCTTGCATAACACAAGATAATAACACCACGGATACCAGCCACAGTAATCATTTCCAAGAACACAGTGGCCGTGCCTGCATGCAACCTGTGTCCACTGTCCACTGCTGCCAACTGCCCACTTCTGGAACAGCACGTCACACAATTTTCACTTCAACAGCTACAGGTTAAGAAACTGTGCCTGTCGCCCCTTATCAGACTACTTTTGAGAAATATGAAAAATGCACCATCATTAAATATAGCTTTTTTTTTAAACAAATGTCACTGACATGTAACAATTACTTCAAACATGATTTTTACATCTTGTCAACTCTTGATATATAATGTTTCATCAACTGTAACTGAACAGTTCTTGCAAATAAAACAAATTGAATATGCAAGCACCCATTTTTAGTAAGGAAGAAATGACGAGGAAAATTGATGCAGCAGATGGCCCCACACATTTCCCTAATGAAGAAACAGACCTTTCCTTATTTAAAATTAAAAAACTGATCAGACCAACCATCCACAAGCAGTACTGGAAGGAGTGTTTCAGACAGCACAATGTGAGGATACAAAAAGAATGAATAACGAAGAAGATAAAATAATCAACAAATACATATGTGGTTTGGAATGCAGGAGAAACCTTTGGCTGTTCGCTGACTGCACTGCAGGGAAAAAACTTAAATACTTGGCCTGGACAAATCTTGTCCCCCCCCCCCCCCCAAAAAAAAACTCTGATACACACTTTAAGACTGTCATCTCGGTTTATCTCTCTGACACAGGACCTAACCAAATATTGTCAATATTATAGACATAGACATACAAATGTTAGATTTGTTTAATTATTAGAGACAAAATGCCTTTCTCTCTCCAACTTTAAGAGCAGGATTTAGGCGATGTATTTAAATCCCAGACCTGAGCAGGTCACAGCCATACTACTACTATGCTCCTACACTACAACCACCCCCAAAACATGACAGAATATACTTTTAAATGTCTAACCATTTAGATCCCAGTTACAGATCACAGACGACCTTCCTCCACAGACACATTTATCTCTGGCTGATAATGACACTGTACCGACTTGACTTGACCCAAGGTCATTTGACGATAATGCACACTACCATTATGTAATTTTATTGCCTGAATATTTGTATGTTGCAGTATATTCCTACGGGCCGTGTGAACCTCTGATCTACAGTGTTAGGCAGCAGTCCTGTATGTATTTTATACACAAACAAACAAATCCATTTCAATGGACGAAAATGGTTTCATATTACACGCCTTGGCAGATTCCCTCTCCTTGTGTACATCTACTAAGAACATGAGTGAAGCTGTTTGATAGCACGTAAAATATTCAATAACGAAAATAAATAAATAAATAAAATAAACAAATAAAACTACAGCTGATTTAACACACAGCTTTTTGTTTTATTTAGTGTTATGACATTTATCCGCTAGTATCAATCCTCGGGAAGACTGGAAAAGCTCAGGATCATAACCTGCATCTAGCAACAACTCAACAAATGTAAAAACAGAGGAAGAAGAGAAGGAACTATCGACGTGAGACACCTGAAAGCTGCATGAAGTCCCGGAGGAAATGTCACGTAATACAAGTTCTAAAAAGTGGAGTTTTTTTTAGCTATGTGATATTGAAACTCTCACACTTCAGAATTTAATTCAGAAACTGGATGACAATCTAGCTACTTCAGTGACATGAAGTATCACCTTGCTTTCCTCTTCTTCCTACTTCCTCCCTGTTTTCTCCTTAAGGGGAGTGTTAGACAACTTTGTCGCATTTTCAGTTTTTGAGCCATAACATTTACTCAAATTGTGTTATCAAAATTTTCTCTTTGACAAAACATAGGATATATTCTTGGTAAACTGCTTGACATAAATAATAATGGCATCTTTCATGAATTTGTCATTCAGAATCTTCGCAAGAGAATTCTTGAAAGTTAACCAATAATTCTCTTGCAAAGAAAAACTGAAAATACAATAAAATTGTCTAACACTCCCCCATAACTGTCCACCGTGCTACCTAGACATGTGAACACTATCAACCTACCACACAAGAATCCAACACTGGACAATTAACAGGCAATTGTTGGTCAAGGTGGCCAATAACCATAGCTATAAAACAATCACATCAATCAGAAAGAACCTCCACAAAGTATAGTCAGTTTATCAACACCTGCACTTACACACACATTTATTCTAAAACTTTTTTATGAATCATACTTAATTGTACAGGCTATAATTTTTCAGTTCTAAATTCTGGAGATGGTGGAGGCGTTATTTTAAAATTATTCTTGTAATGCAGCCAAGTTACTAAGTATTTGGACACTGTGTTCATCTGTGTTTTAATTTTTTATTTAGTGTTTTACTGTCCACAGTTATAAGTATTTGTGTTTGCTTCCCTCAAGGTGACTGTATGTCTGATGAGTTGTCTACAAACATACATTTTTTGTTGCTTTTCTTTGTTATAATTATACTTTTGAATTGATTTTTTGTCACTTACTGACAATGGCACGTTGAATTATCCGAGATTTTGTTTCCAAATTGATAACCTTCCTTGGTTGGTTTTTTGTACCTGTGTGTCATTTGTAACCCGCTGATCTTGCAGAATAACAAGTTTTTTATTTGTTTTCAAGTGGACAGCAAAATACTTTTGATTGTTTACTTGTCTGTCTGCTTGTATTCTCTGGTTTTCTGCGACAACAATTCACTGTAATAGCATTGGTTGTGTCTAACACACTTGTTTCATTAGTAGATGGTAAAGGAGTACGTATCTTGAAACAGGGAATAAATGGTTCAAAAGCACATTTGATACGCTGCAAGACTGTGAATGAGCAACAAGTGCCAGGAATATGTGTGTAACAGTGGGAAAAATTTAATGTGTCGTCACATATGCACTGCTAGTGGTCGCCACTGTGAAATATTAATATGGGGTGGAAGTTGTTTGTCGGAATACAACTTTAGCATCCGTTACATACAATCTCTATATTTTGACCCTGATAATTACCTTTTATAAAAGCTTGTATTTACAAAAATAATCTTAAATAGCATCAGAGAAGTCTAGATATTTAAAATAATTTTTTCTGACATTCAAATTGTTTGCAACTATTATGGCAAAGCCAGACTTTTGTCAAAAGTTTTGTAGTAAGAATGCAATTACAAATGGTAAAGTGAAACCTGTAATTTCTCATTTATCTGCAGCAACATGTCCTATAATATATATTATATACCCACAGCAGAAAAGCATTAAAATAACATACCAAACTGTTATTTTCTCGAAAACAGACCAAATGTGTACCTTCGTCAGCAAGACAGAATGTGCAGTGTTGGTTGTGTATGAAACCTGCAATTAATTCAGTAAGCTAAACAAACTATTTTGTCTTAGAGGGTAATTACAAACATTATTCAAGTTATAAAATATTGACCATAGAATGAAGCAGCTTGTGTGCCACTGCAGGTTGTTTACAGTTGGCTGGATGACAGCTTCATCAACATTCAACACACAGTAGCAGCAGACGCACTGTTCTTCACTTTCTCCACAAACACGTGCCAAACATTTCTATGCTCTCTCCAAACCATTTACAGTCTACAGCCAAGTGGCTCCTACTGGCTTTATTTTACAAACATACACACTCAAACACCAGCAGTTTTCAATAATTCAAGGTCACAACTAACTAACACACAAAACTTAACGAGCAGGATTCTTCAATAAAATTTTTAATATGCCATTTTTTAAAACAGACTAAAAAGTATTAAATAACTTTTCCTATGAAAAATAAAACCTAGGGTGGGAGGGTGAGGGGGAAAAGTGTGTGCACACGCAAGCACACACACACGCAAGCGCACACAAAAAATTATTATGTTAAACAACAAAGAATTCTATCTGTAGAATTCTTTGTTGTCTGTTTAATATTTGTTTTTTTTCTTGTTAATTTCATACACTCAACACAGGTTTGATCAGTAAAACATGAGCAATGGCATGTCCACAAACCAATAAATTATAATTGTTGTAAACTCCCATTGAAACAAACATTTAAAAATGTCATGCAATAAATAACTGAAGCATGAATAGTTCACTTAACTTACAATTTATTGTACTGTACATATGAACAGTGGTGAGAGTTGGCTGAATGATAGCTACTCTTCACTCATTATTGTTGTTTATGCCCTAGTGTTACTAAGTTAGAATATTTATAACACCCTAACAAATATCTACTGTTATGGCAATTACCATTGGCTGAATTTTTTAAATTTCTGCCTGAATTAAAATTTGGCCAGAGTATTTTGAAACTATGACAGGGAATTGGCTATTTACTTTACTGTCATTATGCACATTGTATTCAAAATAGTTATTAAATAATTAAGCTGCTAATATCTCTCAACATGTAATATAGACTAAACTCCTAGTACCAATTCAGTCCAATAATATGCACCTAATAGTGAAAAGTAATGTTTCTTCCAATATTTCATCAAACACTTAAACAAGCAGTAAACAACACCCAGATATTGCTCATACGTATGATCCCCTGTTTTTGACTACTGCTGAGAGACCGGGAATAATTCGCTCCAATAACCATCTACGTACAGTACTTTCTCAAAACATTTCTAGGGTCTATAAACTATAACTTCGAAATAAAATGTGAAACCATAACTTCTAGCCCCACAGTATGAAAACATTCCATGAGAATGTAACACTTTCTATTTAAGGCCGTAGTATAACAAATGTATACTGATTATGCTGTCACAAAAGTTAATTTGTGTACCTACTACTACATAAATCAACTTCTGCTATATGTATGCACAGTTTATCACACTAACGTACGGAAATATGTTCTTGACATGTAGATTCGAAATCAACATGCACACAGATATCAGAGGTTTAAAATTCTCATAAGTATACTATCAGGTATGTTCAACTTTATCACTGTATGCAAAACAAAAGCATGATAGTGATATGGATAAGATAAAGATAAAAATAATCTGCACACTGAAAACATTACAAGTGTCAAATATTATGAAATTAAAAGAGGTAATACTATTATGAAATAAAATTAAGAACCATGATTCCGGGAGTTTACGTAGCTACCTGTCCTATATTTTTACTCTCCATTAGAGACAATAAATTACGAAAACTATACATAAGTGCAATGTTGCAAACAATGTGTAACTACAACATTATTATTTCATGATCATGCACAGGAAACTGCAAGCCACAATTAAGACTCTCCAACTGCTTCCCTCTCCAGTTTTCCATGACCTTCAGGTGCATCAAGTCTTATCTTACTCCATCTATCGCTCTCTTCGTAGTCAACCCACTAGTCTGCTGCCTGACAGCATCCAATCCATTACAATTTTGGCCCACTTTGTTTCTTCCATTCTCGCTAAATGACCAACGCACTGAAATATTTTGCTCTTCATCGCCCCAACGATGTTAGGCTCCTTGTGTACATAGCTCTCCTAGTTCTATGTAGGTTGTCTTTTCCATTTTCCACCAGTCAAACCTCTTAAATACAAACCTGAGGGGACCGAAAATTGTGCAGTTTGTAATAATGAGGTTTGTATTAACAGGTGTTTACAAAAATACAAGAAATTCTGTGAAAATTTTTTTAGGCTGTTTATACCCAAAATACAAACAATATCACCCCAATGGCTGCCTTTAACAAGTAAACTTGGTAAAACACTGTTTTATGAGTAAAAACAATTTTTATGGAGCATCAAAAGTAATATTCAATTTCTCTTTTTAATCCACGGGGAAAGAAAAACATTTTGTATTAATGAGAACTTTGTATTAACGAGGTTCCACTGTAGTTGGATTCCGAACCTTTCTTTTAATTGTTAGCAGCCGGCCAGGGTGTTGTTGAAAGTTCCAGGTCTGAGAACCATACATCACTAGCATTATTGTTTAATGTAGTCCCAGTTTTTGTTGCTGGAAATGCTTGTGAATTTTAACACAATATGTAGAGAGTAATAATACCAGAATCCCTCTTGTAGTCTTGACTTTAGCTCTGCTTCAGTTGGTGCCACTTCAGTAAAAATAGTTCAAAAATATTTGAATACCTTCATATGTTACGAGGGTGTGGTAAATAAATAAGCGCCGAGTTATACAATTGAGATCTACACTTTATGATAGACAATATAGAAAAACTACAAAACAACTATCCTTGATAATTATATTTGTGAACTTTATTAGCAAACATTTACCCGGGATGATGCATTTGTTAAGCACAATCTCTTGCACCACAATTAAATGTACGAGATTACGGCAGCAGAGATTGTTCTTCAGATATAAGTTACTTGAGAAAAATTTTTGTTCAGAAAGTTGGCAAAAACTATTCTTTGGGACTGCTGTTTTCTGGATTTTGCAAACTGACTTTGCGAAACGTACAATTCTGAATGTATGCTTTTAGCGCTGACTTATATACCACGCACTCTTAATACTTGGTACAGTTAGAGAATATCTTGTAGTAACTGTTGAGTTGCTCTATGCCCCTATAGTTGTGACATACTGGTTTATCTTCATTTTAAGCATGGGGCAAATCACATCTACCTTCATTCCTCAGACACTGCATCTTGTGCCCAGATTAACTCTATTAGCATATTCCAAGTTAAAATAATAACTACTCAGGACACCAATCTGTATGACCAAATGTACCATAATTCTAGTACCTCGTACTAAGATTATTCTATTCACGTACGTAAAATACCTGAACTAACAGCCAACAAATCTTATATAACAGCCATTTTTTTTGCAACCGACACTCAATATGAAAAAATTAAAATATTAACATTTAACAGTAAACAATATAAAAATCATGCAAAATATTCTGATTATTATAAATACATGTTAATTATATTAAATTACCAATAAGTATAGCATTAAAGGGTTGACTGTTAATGTTGTAAACTAGGATTTTCATTTATTCCCATTATCACGAAATTATTAATTTTATTTCTTTTTAAATTTTGTAGGCATGTAAACATGAATACATATTTGACTCAATCATGTTCCATTTGAGTATAAATGTTTGTATGTATTATTTTATTTGGTTTCATGTAATTGATACCTGAACAGTTGTCATATCCAGTATCTCGCATCCAATACAAGCAATTGATAGTATTTTACTGAAAAACCACTTTTTAATATTCAAATGGCACAATGCATACTTGTTTAAACTTTCAGCAACATTATATTACATAAAGACCTAAAAATTCAACCATACTCAACATGAAATCGATATTATGAGACTACCCCTCAAAAGGCAGGTGACTGTATGGTCACATTAATGCAACTTTCCAATTTAAATACCCATTTATAACAAAATGTTTATTTGGATTACATAAACTAATTGGCACATAGATGTCACTTACAGTACAAAAAGAATGACAGAACGACTTATCTTCCTGTTGTAAAGTGTGGGTTTTATTAAGAATGAACAGATTTTTACTGCAGTTTGCAACACTATTTTCCTTGTTCATCAACACTGACAGCTTCTGAATTATGTCAGACCAGCACAGCTGTTAAAATTAAAGAGGCATAAAGGAGTTGTAAAATACGTCAATAACAGGCAGAGAATGACAAGTAAAAGAAGCTTTATACACTACAAGGTGTAAGCCATAACAGTGTTCTTTGAAAGTTATTGGTGCTGCATGGATACAGCATACGTCTTGCAACTTCGAAGTCGTCTGAAATCCAGTTTTCTCTCGACACCTCAGACATTTAATATACATTGCAAAACCAGCTGTGTTGTGGATACCAACATTTTTATGATTCTTTCCCCCCTCCTCAACTGATTGTAAAGTAAATGACACACATGGGCTGAACCATTCGACAAAACAATATGCAATGATTATTATTTGTCAGATGATTTAAAGTGGCAAGACTTTCAGGCGGGTTGTCACGCACACTAATATGCAACCACACATCAGTTAGGACAAGTTTGTTACAGACACTAACACCCTTTAATTGCTAATTTATCACACATATGACTAAGGACATGCTTTCTCAATAAAATTTACCTTCACTTGTGTTGATTTTAAAATTATATAAGATACTCATACGAGAACTTGAAAAAGAAAAATTGACTAATGACAGGCATAATATTTAACTGAACTTTTTAATTAAAACCACAAAAACAAATTATTGCCATACATGCAGACTACAATGATTGAACTATCACTTAAGAAATTTCGTACGGAAAAATTAATTTCCCTACTTTCTGACATTTTAATGGCAGGCTAGTGCCAGTATAACTCTCTCTGCGGACTGCATCTGGCTCGCGGGCCACCTATCAATGCCTGACTTGGAACATAATTAGTATCCCTAAGTTGTGTTACACCAACAATTTCACATATAGAATAATCAACACAAAAACACTTAAAAATAAGCACCTTTAGTTATAAGAAACAACTGATTTATGACCCAGATGTTATCTGTCAGAAGCACGAACTTTGACAAAGCTACTATCAGATAATCACCACATCAATCTCAACAAAGCTGTAAGATAACAGATTACTCCAACTTTTACAGATTCAGAAAGTCTGCGTAGCTAGGACATTACTGCCGCACAGCATCAGGAAAACACTGATTTATTGACAACTACTGCAATACCTTCACAGTGTTGCCAAAACATGTGGAATTCCACTAAGTATGTCAAAATTCAAGTGGTCTTTGGAAATTTGCCTGGAATGAATGCCTTTGTGCAATTTGTGTGGAATGCAAAATTTAAAATTAAAAAATATATTTTACATAATTTTAAGATTTATGTGAGTTTATCTAGAGACCATATACTAACCACAAACCATCATTATATTTGAAATTTAAAGCAGAAACATAAGTTTGAATTTGATTGGTTTTATTATTAAATAAAATCTTAAATTTTTTTTTTTATGTTTCACTTTCCGCAAAATATTGGGGTTAACTTGCCTAGTAAGATTTTCAGCATGGCATAAAGATTTTCGTTGAAATTTTTATTGTGTGCGGAATTGTGTGCAATTCAGGTTAATTAGTCTGGCAGCACTGGTCCTCACAAACAGTGTCCAAGAATCATGACATACTCAATAAAACTTTTCATTTCCATTCCAGTTCCTTGTTTGCATTCTACGAGAATGGCTGAAATAAGCATATTTCAAGGCCTGTTTCATCTGCTAAAAGTTTTATGTACTGTTTAATGGCACACAGACAATGTGGTATGTAACTGTGGCTTGGTGTTAAAAACGCCAATGTCACAGGATATACGATCTGACAATGGCCTTCTTAGCACCAAGGTACCAAAAACTGTGTGTTTATTGACACCAATATGCAAAAATTAAATGGAGAAACTTAGACAAAATATTTTAATTTTTTTACTGTAAATCAAAGGAATTTTTTTTAGAGTGATATATGTTAGAGGCATAAGCTCGTATACCAAGATTTCGTACAGTCAATGGCGCAAGATATTCAATTAAGGTAATACATCATTTTGGAAAAATGTTTGTTCATAAAGTTGGAAAAAACTTACGTAACTAGATTAACTGTTATTTTAATAGTTTTTATAGACACTTACTTCGATTTTGTCGAGACAAAATAGAGCATGATGGGTAGCACGGCCTAATCAGTTAACAAAATTACTTTATAATTGACAAATTAACTAAAATCTTTAGAGTGTCTAAAAATATTACAGCACACAGTAAAACTAATCTGCAACAAAGTTACAGAACAATTTTACATAATATGCTCTTATCTGGGTTTTGAAAAATAATGCTCTTGGAAGCAGAGAAACTCTAGGCCCATTGCCTAACCAGACATTCCTGCTTAAAGTTTAACTACAAAGGATCTAGGGAACTGTACAGTAAAAATGTACACGTAGTTTCAAAAAAAAAAAATTGTTGCAATATCACATTAGCAATGTAACAACTACACCACAGAAGCCTTCGACTCAACTGTCAATGTACATGAGTGAGGAGATAGGTCAGGACACTAAGTGGGGACAATAGCCAACGTTACACGAGGCAATAAACTGTCAACACTGCATGAAAAATAAGAGTGTTATGACAACCAGACACGTACTCCCTTCTGTAAACATCACTAATGCCTGCCAGAGAAAGTTACGTAACTGTAAACAATCTCACATTACTGCAGCCAAAGATTCAACTATGGTGTCATTGAAAACTGATCTTACTGTGACAGCTATTTGCAACAGAAACTATGATGGATCTGTATTACTAATTGTATAACCTTTCACACTTCACACAAGTACGAGAAATGCTAAATACAGAAATATCTATACGCAAAATTTCAAGCCTTGAGGCTTACAATTTTTTTGTTGCAAATAACGTGTGTCGAGTGAGAATATTTCTCAATCTCAAACCCTACTGTATTAAACTTCATTTAAATTTGTCTCTCTGTACCTACACATTACCATTTGCATGTAGATGAATGGTCTATGTGCAATAGTTTAATTATGTTTACGTTTCAGAACTTTAAGTACAAACACCTCTTCCCAAATACTGAAGCCTAGTTGGATATATCCTGTATTATAAAACCTTTGATTAGTATTTTAATGTAAAACCTTTGATTAGTATTGTATCAATATGACCACTAGATTTTGTACTGTAGCTATACAAAAAGCCACATTTTGGAAGGCTTATAAATATGTAGTAGTAATTTCATTGTGTGTGATTCTCTTAAAGCACTTAAGAATTCTAACCTGGAATGTGTTCATTTCTAGATACGTACATAGTGAACACCTACAATACTCTAACCCACTACAACAAAGTTTAAACAAGAATACGCTAATTTTGTAATTTCAGAGAATTTATATCCTTTCAACAAATTTAAGTAAGAACACTCCCATATTACTAATAAACACAATAAATGAATAGCAGAGGTTTTCTATGGAACACTGTATGTATTCAATAATTGCCAGCACTTGCAAAGTGACCTATAAACATGTAATATGTGCATCAATTTTAACTTGTTTAAGTAAAGTTTGAATAAAAGAATTATTGCAAAACCATTGTATATACTGTAGTCATCACCATATATTTATGTTGGGTATGATCTTGCATCTTATATATTTCATCCAAGTACATGGGTCATTTATGATAGGTATATTCCTGTAGGTGGTATTCTGTCCTATGCACAATTGTTTATGTATGACTGTAGGCTATAATTGCATCTATACGGATTCATTGTGTATTGATGTACATATGGCACAATATATTGGTTATTGTACCTGTGTCCCTGGCCCCAAATCTTCTAGGGATCCATGGATTGCTCTATAACAATCAAATAACCTATACACAGACTACCAGATCACAGTACTCAGGACTACACAGAATAGTTCACTGGAGCTAGGGACAAGATACGCACGCTTCTCACTCTGGGAAATGCCCCATTACTGAGAAGCACCATAATGACGTAATCTGCCAAGTTAACAAGATGACTGGCTCTGCTACCTTGACCTCACCCACACACACACGATGCTGCCACTGGAAGAGAAGGTCAACGGTATCTTTCACAACCTGTTCCTGAAGTCAGTTATACATGAAGTGGAGAGGAAAAGAATGCACAGAACTTACAGGGAATTCACCACAAGAAATTTCTTTTTGAATGTCATATCCTGGAGGTTTACTTGAATGTCAAACTATACAATCATACTTACATTAACAATATCTACTAGATCTGTACCATGTATTTTTTTACAACAAAAAAGCAGAGCAGAGACATCTTGGTAATCACTACACAGCAAGGATTGAAGTGTGTTCGGAACAACAACGGAATGTAAGACTGTGAGAAATGTAACTACAGTATGGATTTCTCAAGAAAACACAGCACAGAGTAACATCACTATATTTCCTACATCCAAAAACTGGGTGAGACTCTTCAAATAGCTACAGAACACATCACCCCATGTCACATAACATACACACAAAAAAAAAAAATCCTTTAGAAGCACACTTGGATGACCTTCACCCAACTGTCAACCACAACGAACTCCTGTGCTGCGAACAATCTAATAAGATTTCACAAAGTTATACCAATTACTTTTGATAGAACATTATGGAACATTTTTACCCAGTATTTTGCCACAAAAATGTTTATAAATGCTCCTTTATAAAAAATTTGAACAACACTAAAATTGGTAAAACAGTACTGTATTTGCTAATGCAGATATTTCACCAACCCGTTTGGGCGTTTGAAGAACATATTGCACTGGTTTTCCAACTCCGATTGACATCTAACACCAAAATATATTTGTGCTGTAGTCACAGAGGAATTAAATGCCTTACAGTAGGTACCTGAGGTACGCAAACAGGGAAGCAATAAAGTCTAGACTAGCTCGTGTGCCAACAACCTTACCACCTTTATGTATGGGGCACGAAAATATCTTACAATGTTTTGGTCGTTGGATTTTTCCAATGGGGCTTGAAGCGGCGACCCTACTATTTTAGAAAGTTGTTAGTACGTATTGTCCAGTACATGCTACTCTAGTTTTGTTTTCAATTCCAGTTGGTATAATTTTTTACACGACAGCAATCTGCTACAGTAGTTTTTAGCCATTTTGAAATGCTCTGAAACCATGTTTCTAAGTAAGATGTCTACAAAACAAAAATAGAGAAGCATTTCTTTAAAGTTTTCTTTCCATAGTTAAATATATTGAACACTTGCTTAGTATTATCTCTTGCAAAAACATTCTGCTAACACACTGCAACACAGTTTATGCATCAGTTGTATAGGGCTCTTAAGAGGGAGTACTAGATAATTTTCTTGTATTTTCAGTTTTCAAACCATAATACTTATTCGAATTGTATTGTTAAAATTATCTCTTAGCCAAAGCATAGGATATATTCTTGATAAACTATTTGACATAAACAGTAATGGAATCAATCAATTTGTCATGCAGAAACACAAGACAATTATAAGTATAGTTTGAGAGCCAGCCTAAGTGTGTACGTGCGAGCAAAAAAGTAACTTGTGACAGAGGAAAACACTGACGATTTCATCTAAACAGCTGCAAAAAGAAATGCCAATGCAGCTGCCAAAAAGTGCAATTGTTACACGAGACAGCCTATATATGCCTTAACATTGCCACACACACCAAAAATATTTTAAAACAGAAGTTATTGCAGAAAATCTGATGAATAAAATTTAGCGTCTACATATCTCCCCCTCTCCCACGAATTGATATTTGATATACTTTTAGCTATTATCGAAGGTGGGTATTGATTATGGCACAACAGAAAATACATAGGGTAGTGGTTAAACACAAATACTGAATGATGGTGTCTAGGAAAGGGAAACAGTACGGCAATCCTTACAGGAAGATCAAGTTATCTTACATTTAAAAAGAGCTGTCAAATATCGACAAAAGCCATTAATTTTTACGAGTTCACAACAGTCAATAACAAATACAAAGAACTGTGCAACTTTGGAGATACCCTATAATTTTGGCAGTAGGTAAAATACATAACATTTCAGATGTGCACGTTCGCGATCCGACCACAATGGTCCATTGATTTATATATGCTGGATTTGCCATGTTAATTTCAATTCTGAAAATCATATTTGTTATAAAATGACCCACTTTCGGTATTACTTATTACAATAAACCAAACTGGATACCGGTTAACAATATAAAAAAAAAAAAAAAAACTGAATTTACAAACTACCATACTCATTTACATAATTTTAGTACACATCCTTTATTCCTTAGACCTACAATAGCAAACCACAACAGTAGATAACCTAATAGTTAAAGGTTATCACTTTTTTTACCTAACAGTACATAGGAACAGAAGTCGGTATTCCTCTTACACTTCACAAGTAAATCTAAAGTTTAGTAATTGGATGTGATGGTGCTGTTCTCTGCAATGAATATTTTTTTTTGTGATTCAACGGAACAAACGAGTCTTCGCATGCACTCTTGTGTTAGATTTGTGTGCTTTTGGTAATAAATCAAACTGATAGCCTTCCGTCCAGTAACATAGCATGTTATAGAGGCTACTTGAAAGCAATAAAATAAAAATATGTTTTCATCATACATTTTCATTAATTACGAGTTGTCCACAAATATCACAAATTAAAATTAATTTAAAAAACATTCTGGCTAGTTTTTCTATTACAAAACTACAATTTAATTTCTGGAAATATGTCTAGACTAAATCAATTGAGACAGTAAATATATGTTATGCTTCGTTATTACTGAGAACACATGAAGCTGTCAATACAATATGACGAAAATGCAATCTTTTTGTCAAATAATGTAGGCCTTATCACATTTATACTTACAATTCATTTAAGTTTGGACTGTGTTTGGTTTGTATTAAATTCTCTCTAGATATCTACTTTCTAATATTCCCACCGACTATCTACTAAATGTATGGTACTACAACTAAAAATCAATCTCAACAATAAGTTTCCAATATGATTCAGTAAATACATTGAAGATATCGGGATTTATGACTCGAAAACTGTTGTAGAAACAGATGAATTTTTGATTTTTTGCCTTTATCGGTAACATAACAATGACAGTAACAACAGAAATGTGTTTATTTACACACTTTCTTAATATTGAATTTCTGCTGAAATTGAAGTTGTCATTTTTAAAAAAATTACGTCCATACCTACATGAAACTAAGCCATTTCCATGTTAGTTTTTTATATTATTTTATAGAATCATATATAAATAATACATGCGTTTAGTACACTTTCCCACGACACAGGAACAAAATATGATAGTATAAGTAATTATATCCAATGAACACTAGTTACATATGTATTTCAGTAATGTAGCAGTATTCACTTTACAGTTTTGTTTGATCATGCACGACATAGCTACAGTTATGTTTGGTAATAAATCATGCAACTTGGAACAAACACAGTATCTACTTGAAATTATGGTTCTTGTATTTTTTATAACTATCCAATTCGATTTTGACAAAGGTCGGCATAATGTTTGAGAAATATGCAAACTAAAACGAGACAAATATAAATGCATTAATTAAGGTGGGACATCAGTCACTGTATTAAATTATTTTATTTGTTGCTTTCTTACAATTCTGAGAACAAAAAGAGCAAAACATGCGATTATAGCTTTAATTCTATTCACCTTACGCTACAGTAAAAGCATCACGGCTGAACGTTCAAAGTATGTTTAGACCACAATCAGTTACATAATTTAACATTCTTAATATTGTGCGACTAATTGCGGCCGAGATACACGTTAAATATTCAAACGCGTTTCTTGTACCGGAGCGCAAGGAAAATAGGTTTAAAGGTATTATCACACATTTTACACTTTTATTCTAAGAACATGAAAAGAGCGATAAATATTAAAATCCAATATGGCGACTGATGTCCCACCTTAAAGAGTTTTATTTTAAAGTGTTCTACAGAGGAAGAGTGTTTTTTTCTGCGAACAGATCAAGTTTGTAACGCAGCGAAAAAAGTATACGTGCTATTAATTATTGAGATGTGCCTCGAATAGTAGTCATGTATATTTAAAACATCTACATATGATCTGATGGATTGCTAAATATTATACATTTATAATTTATAAATAAGGCCTTATGGTGTTGCTATAAAGAATTGAAATAAAAATATAAATTTTTAATGACAACATTAAAACTGAAATTTAGCCTAATTACTGCTTAAATATTCTAAGCTGAAGATAGTGAACATTATATATAAAAAGATAATTAACAAATTGATTTAGTATACATTAAAAATGAAAAAAAGTTTTAATAAAAATGAAAACAGTTTTAATAAAATTGAAATTATAATATCAAACGTTGTGCAGATAAATCTAGGGAGAAGTTCAGGTTGGGTCATGGATATCAAACACACACATCTGAAATGTTCTGTCTTCTACCAGCCATTAAAATTAGAGTATCTCGCAACTCTTCTAAGAGGACATAAAAATACATTTAGAGTTTCCTTTTTATTTTGTCAGTTTGTACCACCCATCTATCTCTAAAATCCAAAACTTTTCTCGCTTACTAAATTTATCCCTGCAATTTTCTGTCAGTAGTTAACAGTACATTGTTAAAGATATATATTTTTAATATAAAATAATTTACGTAAAGAATACTACCAAATTTATTCTTTGGCAGGACACTTCATTACGACGTAGTAAAAATTTTCAAGTCATTTGTCTGAATGGTTTTCAATTGATTATGAGTTAAGATGAAGAGTTTTTGCCGATGCGCGGGGATGGGCCAGTACCTGTAGGTTGTGTAGCCTACTGGCTTGTGCACGCGCGGGGCGTCATAGGTAGCCGAGCAGTAGGGTGTGAGTTTTGGCGGCTGGACAGTTCCACCTGTTAATATTCCCCACCACAAAATGTGTTTCAAATTATTGTTTTGTTATTAAATTATAACACAAGAGGATTTTCTATCTTGCACATACTGTATGTAAATAAAGCTTTAGCCTAATACGCCAACTTACAATCACACCACACAAAGAGCTGTAGGTAGCTTCTGTTCTTACACATGCGGTCAAACATGAGGCATTATAACCAACTACACAAGAGAGATTATAAACTGAGTATTTCACCACAACTTAAGCAAACTCTGGCCAAATTTAAAAGTGTGTACCTAAATGTGAAGTTCAAGGGTCAAGTGTGGTGCAGAAATACATTATTGTTCAATCATTTCAACATTTATTAGGAATATCTTATCCTTTTGTATTTAAGTTAATGACATATACAAACTACCCTGCTGTCACTAAGTGATTGTCTCCATTATTTATTTATTTAGGTCATTAATTTTTTTTGGAAGTTAAGGGTAAAATGTCTTCTCTTACACTTAACCAAATTTCAAACAAATATCACATGAACCAGGATATCAATAAAATTAGTTGAAACCTAACTAGAAGCAATTATAAAAAAAGTAACTAAGCATATGAAATTATCTGTGTTGGCAAGTAGACATCTGCGACAAAACTTACATGAAAAGAAATCTAAGTCCCGGAATAGACTTTTTTTCAATTTATTTATTACATCACCTGCTTGATTCAACTTTAGAACATAATAATACCTTCTTGCAGTTGGGCTTTCACCCGGTGGCAAGCTCACGTGTCTCACTCTCCCTCCAGACCTCTCCTGAACAAACCAACCCTGTCAACCCTCACCAGCTCCTCTCCCAAGCACATTCCACTCCCTCACCGACCTCACCATCACTGACTGCCTACCCCTCTCCGTCCTCCTCCATACCCTCCGGATCTTAAGACTGTTGTTCCCTCTCCCTCCGTAATCACCCTTGATTAAATGGGAACCTAACATTCCCCATCCTCCCTCTCCCTTCACCACACTGGACAATCTAACAAGCCTCTCAGTTAAGTGCAATAGAAGAGAAAAATAAATTTAACTAAGTTTACAAATCTGACACAGTACTTAGCCCCAAAATGAATAATACACTACCATACTTTAAAAAGGATTCACGAAAATCTAGAAAAAAAAAAGTGTACATAATTATAGGACATGTGATGTAAGGGAGAGAGTAATTTATAAAACATTTAAGGTCTTGCTAATGTGTGGGTAATTTGAATTGATGGAATCATCTGAATTTTCTTGATAGGTTTCACTGTATTGCGCTTGATGGTGATAAGTGTTGCCGAGTTCTGGTGAATTGCAGGAATAGTCAAAACAAGTCATCGTTGTGGCACAAGTGTTAATATTATGGTCAATTCCCAAAATATTAATTGATAGTAAGGGATGCTATTAATCTTTTTATATTTCTGGTGTTGAGACGTAAAATGTGCTTGCAGTCTATAATATTTATGTATATAACCCTTTGACGAATCCTACATTTGTACCACCTCTGTACAGTTTGCAGTACTTGACACAGTATTGAACTGAAATGTTTTTTCTACCAAAGAAGCATATTCACATTAACTTTACAGAATCCGAAACGAGGGCAAAAACAAAATACATAGATATATCGCAACTTACAATACATTTTAAACCAAGTGATGTGGCAGGAAAATAGATAAAATCAAGTACGTTTATCACCCACTGATACCTACTGTTGAAACGACACAGCTGCAAAATCAGACAGTACCATACACATAACCTCAATTTTAAAAATAATTTTTCTACTAGCCCTTTCAAATTTTGGGATATTAGGCAGGCTATTAAAATAAGACAGATTAATATCAGTGGTAGGCCAAAGCCAGAAAATTTACTTCAATGCTACATCATGATGAAAATAATGAGACACAATAATAATTCATTATGACATAAATAAAAAACCACATTAACCTCATAACGTAACAGCTAAATTTAGTATGAAGATTGCACACAGAGTATATACCTGGAACAATTACTCAAGAAACGAAAGCAATGTCTTAAAATAATAAAAATTGCTGAAAGAATAACAGTTTCAGTTATGGTTGCGTACTTACTTGATGACATTCTGTGATTCTAGACGTTGTTATGCGAAATAAGGCCATTTTTCCAATCCTGCGGAATCGCTGCCCTCGGACACTGCAGCAGCGGACAGACTTCTGTGGGCGAGAGAGAGCGAAGAGAGCCAGAAATTGATATATCACGTGACCAATCTCCGCACTTTTCCCCTGCGACTTTCACTAGAGCCTTTTCTCTGTACATACAGCCAGAAAAAAATTGAAAATACATACTACCAAAATGGCGTATTATAAAATAATTTTATAGCCCTTACTCAAAATTTGATTGATTCTTGCTAAGTTTATATTTAAAGTAGAACATTTATAGTCATCTTGGATTTATTTTCGCTATGGTAACTAGATTCAGATTTACTTTGTCTAGTATTAAAATTTGGACAGTTTTTAGGCCATATGCTTTTTATGTTCTACAAATTTAATGAAATGTCCTTTGATATATTTAGAAACGGAACCTCAGCTGCCCGTAATAAATAAATGAATGTACTTCCAGGAAATCTTTCAATAAAATAATTTAAAATTTTTTTTCGAACTGTACACTTTTTGTTTTCTAAGTGCACCGAGTGGGCGTCAAGAACGCTTCTGCCCCGGTTGTTGAAAAGTTGGTCTTGTTTGTATTTTCTGAAAATTAAATAAAAATTGTTGTTACATAATCAGGTGAAGGCGTAACACCTTATTTTTTCTATTGGTGAAGGTTAGCGAAAGCATTTTGAGAGTATTATGTATTGCATTATTATTGTTTCATTATAATATTATATGTATATTTGGACACCTTTCTGCTGTAAAATTCAAAGGAGCATTTGACGTTTAGTATGTTGTACATTTTATATGCAAGACGTGCTTTGCGAGACTGGCGGTATTGAAGTAATTGTTGAGTAAATAGTTACTTATTCCACAGAATAATTAGTAGAGTGTATCAAAGAATCTTTAAGAAGACTGTTGTAGGATTGACCAGTTTGGTTTATCTGCTACCAACCTGAGGATTCGAACCCTACATGCTGGTCACCATCTAGACAGATTATTTCCAAACTTGACTCTCGTTTACAATTCACCTGACTTCCGCTATGGTTTACGTTTCAGGGTACACCACGAGGAGGACAGGCTAGGAGGGGACACTTGCTGCTGATGTCTTGTATTGTAAGTTGAGGGAGTGGAACTCAACCAGGGGTAAACAGTCGTTGCAGGTGAGGACGGTGGGGGAGTGGAATGCAATGCGGGAGGAGTTGGTGAATGTGAGGGGGTTTGGACATTGGCATATGCAGTGGGTGGTTTTGTTTGGGGTTCAAACCCCATCCGAAATGTCAGTTTCCTTATCAAGGTATTATATTTTACATTACAAAAGGTAGAATATTCTACAAAAGCAACCAAAATGTTAGTAAAATATGTTAATATTACATTTAGAGATGTCAAACACATAATATTGAAACATTAATGCAAGATGAGAGTTCAAAACCCCTCCAAAAACTATTCCTAGGTACTCCCCTGGGTTTGGAAGGTTTAGTAAGGAACTGGAGGATTGTGGCGATGGGGAGGAGTCCGCTCGCCACTGGGCATTAGCCCTATTGTGAGTGGAAAAACTTATTATTTGCATAACTAAGGTGGATTCTGTTTAGTTTATTGCATCTGTTGGGTCTTTTTGCTATACAATTTTGCACAAAGATATTGGACAGGTCATGTTTACAATGTAAAATAAAGTGAAAAACTATAGTAAAATGAACAGAAGAAATTATGTAGTAAGTAGTGCAAATTCTTGTCAAGGCTCATGGTCCATATATGCATTTGTTCATTGTCTCCATACATATACAAACTGTAACACTGAATTAATGTGTTAAATTAATGTGAAGAGGCAGATGTGTGATTGGCCTAGTATGGAAGAGGGACGTACCACTGAAGTGGAAGCAAGTATTGTACAGGTCATACTTCATGACTACTGTAACACATGGAGCAGAAACTTGGGTTTTGAACAGAAGTACAGAAAGAAAAGTGGAGGCCATGGATGAAGTTTGCTATTACTATGATGTCTGTTCATAAGAAGAGACAAGTTGAGGAATGAAATGGCACGAGACAAAGTTCAGGTCCAGGTAATCTCAGAGATTATAGGGGAAGCAGGAATGAGGTGATGTGGGCATGTTAACAGAATGAGCAGTGAGAGGTTGCCGAGGAAAACACTGAACATGAGGTACATTGTAAGAAGACCTAAGAGAAGACCAAGGAAGAGATGAGAGTAACAGGTAGAGGAGGAAGTGACGAGAAGAGTGGTGGGACAGGACAGAGGACGACGGAGATGTTGTACCAGGCTGACTCGGCTACAGGGTTGGAGCAGCTTTGGATGATAATTTAGTTTGATGTCATATCATTAAGTATTCACCTCACTGTTGTAAATACGGTACTGAATGTCAGATAATCTTGTCCAGTTTAGATTTAGATTTAGATTTAGTTTATTGCATCCTTAGATCTTTTTTGTGTACATTTTTGCACAAAGATATCGGACAAGTCATATTTACAATATACAATCAAATGAATAAATGACGTAAGTTATACATTTAAAATTATACACTAAAAGAGCGAAATTCAAACATTTCTTGTCGGTTCAGGCTCGCACGTAGGCTCACGTCAGCATACTTCATAGTCTCCACATGTAAAAGAAAAGAAAAAAGCAAGAGAAGAAACAGAATCTTAACCCAGAATAAATATCTTAAATAAGTATCTACACTGTCATAGATCTACTCAAATACTCATCGACTGTGTAAAAAGCATTAATGATCAAGAAATCTTTAAGGTGTTTTTTGAATATTTTTGTGTTAGCTAAACATGCATCTTGCAGGTGGCTGGGGAGTTTGTTGAACAACTTGCAATCTGTGTATGAAGGACCTTTTTGCTGTAAGGTCAAGTTGACAAGAGGCATGTGTAAAAGGTTTTTACTTCTAGTGTTATGGTT
>PNEQ01032811.1:6971-42894 GCA_003012365.1 Medauroidea extradentata
AATATATATATATATATATATATATATATATATATATATATATATATATTTACGATGTAAGAGACACGGTAACAGAGTGGAAATTTTTAATTAATTGAAACTGTATTTGTTTAAAATATTTATCGATGTTAATTTCAATATCGTTACACAACGGACTGTAAGTTAAAGTATTAAGTGATAAGAACTAAAAACTCGTTATTTTATTGTAGTCACATTATAATTGTTTTGTTAATTTAACTATATTAATTATATTGTTGAATATTTTAGTACATTATCATAAAAGCAAATCTGCCCTTAAAAGTTCCAAAAACCCGTTGATTTTTCTCTGTGAACAATTGTTAACAACACGAATCCCAAGAAGTGTTTACAAAACATAAGAAATTTTTCGATAATACAAGACAGTAATATCACCGTAAACAAAAAAAAAAAATATGTCCACCTTCTGTAACTTTCTATCCTTACAGGAACCTTCTTGAAAATACTTAAAATTACTTAACGTAAGCGGATATTTCTTAATAAAATACTTGTAGAATTTACGGGAATCTAATTTACTAATGGCGATAAATGATCACTTACTAATACACAGAATTTAATACATTCTTACAATATATAACTATCACGGAAAATGAATGGTATCTGCTTGAAGGACTTCAGTCATGACTGAACACACTTTTGCTTCGTTTGTTAGGAACATATGTGTTTGTTTATTTGTTGCATATTTTCCAATCAAGGTATTCTGTGTTTGAATTTCACGAGAACAATAGCGTTTATTTAAAATGCACAAAATTGTGTACAGAGTAGATGGCGTAGATGAAAATGAGGACATCATAAGGTAGAAATGACAAGCTATTTCAAATATGTGGAAAAGAATCATCGTAAAAATGCCAAAAATAAACTTCAAAGACCACAAAAAATACTACGGTAAACGTATTTTAACCAAAACAAGACCAGATTGCCGGTTAAAATGCTTCCATTAATTAAATACACATACTTTGTTTGCGGTAGGCATGATAACATCTATACAAATATATTTGAAATTTTATAGCTGAACCTCTAGGTATTTTCAAGAGGATTATCATAACTTTAATATGATAATGTACTTAATTATATGTATTTTTACAGTAAATAGTGAATTCAGCTTTAGACAAATGGCGATTAACGAAATACAAGTTTATATTTGTAGCTTATGAAAGGTTTCCTCGAAGAAGAAGAAGAAGAGAACCGAGTTTATAGCTCAATGGTGCGCATGGCCTACAAACGAAAAATGTTCCCGTAATCAACATGATGCAACCAAAAATTGTCATTCGTATTTGTATCATGTCTTAGTTGTTGACAAACTGTTATGATTACACAACCCGACAGCTCCTCTGTGACAGAATAATGTGGCCAGGGGAGTTTTGTAAGCACAAAACTGTAAACCACCGGCGGAGCAACGCAACTTCGAGCTGCTTGAAATTCCATTATGTCGGGGAAATAATTGGGACTGTTTTGGCATGGAGAAATCGCAATTGCAGCAGGGAAGGCTCCACCCTTAACGTCATAAGGGGCCAATCAAAATACTGAAAAAATGTGACAAGAGATGGGGGCGCGAAGAGTGGTGAGAGGCTACAGACGATAGGCACGGAGTGTCTCTCTCGAGCGGCGACGGGACCAAGACGAGAGGTCCAGGTTCGAGACCAGCGGTGACCCAGTCACGTGGGCTTCTCCTACTACGACCACGGCGTCCGGCATACTGGTGAGTATTAAGCAGCTTATTAGGGAAGTAGAGCAATCCTGACCCTTAGCTCCTGCCTTGCCCTATCTGTCTATTCCTTCCTTCCATTATTCTTTTATACTGTTTGTATGTATTAGTCTTCCTTGTAGTTAATAAAGAGTATTACATCCTTCTAGTTATATTCTCTTACACTTACCTTCCTGTGTAATCTTTTTTCCTTGGTTATTGAGCCATACGCGAGATACCAGAATATGTAAATAAGAACACTGGTGGAGGCACCGCACACAATATATTTTCATTTATTTTTATCCCTGACTGCCATCACACCAAAAAACACTAACTGGTTAAAGTAATAAGTTCCTTGGTAAAAATCAAAAGGCTACTGGGATAAACACATCAAAATATCCTATGCATTATTAACAAAATAAGTATTCAGGAAACAATTGAAAGGTTTCCACATAACAAAAGTCACTATTGAAGGAAAATAACAAAGGTATTAAGATGCTCGGCTGAAAATGAAAATAAAAAATAGAACTATTTTCCTTTAAATTTGCAGGTATTTCCATGTCCCTTTTTGATATATCTAATCAAACCAGCCTTCACGTATGCCGACTATACTGTACATAATATATTACTTCTGGGGCCACAATTCGTATTATTTTTTTAATTTATATTCTAGGCACGATAGCATTCAAAAGTGCTTCTTTCATCGCGAATAAATTATAACAACTTTCGAATGAGAAACGTACTAAGGCCAACTACCATACCTTTAATATTAAAGAGATAATTTTAATTTGCGTATCGGTAATCTACATTTCGACTTCCATTGCGTATGTGAGGAGCTGAAGTTAACATTGCGTAACTCTCATGTAAATGATGCAGAAAAGCGCTGTATAGCTGGAGGGAACTTGCTGCATAACAGGAGGACTAAAGTGTGTTGCAGTAAGCTCTATAATGAACGTGGAAATAATAATGGCATATGTGCTAGCTATAAATTTCGGATATATGCAACATGTTCAGATCCCACAGATTCCTGCACCGGAAACTGTAATATTCGAAAAACAGCAAAATATTTGGTTTGTATCCATTCGATTAAAAGCAAATCCGCACACATTTTATATACCATTAAGAGAATAGAAAAAGGACCGAATTATATTGCTTTCTCTTCAAGTACCTTAATCATGCTTCTCTGCACATTACAGAGTTATAACTGTACACAGATAATTATGCAGGACATAATTTAGGCATTCTGTTAAGACCTTATGTGGCCTTGATTGACAGTGAGCGATTCAAAATCGTTAAATAACATTTTCCTGTAAGGGATCACATTTTCCTTCCCCATGACTAGGACTTTAGTATCGTACAGCTGGAATTTAAAGGCATAATATGTTATACACTCTGACAGAATTAATTATAATTTTAAGTGAATCATTGAGTTTCACTCCTACGGACCTAACAGCTAACAGCACAAAATATACAGAACTTCAAAACTTAGTGGCTACAATTTACAAAAAAAAAAAAGTAGCTCAATTTTGCATAAAAAAACACTGTTCCTGAGAAAAGTAACACAATAGTGCACTGTACAAATAAAATTAAATTTCTGTTCATCGTTATGACACATATTTCATGCAGTAGGCCTACGGCTTTGCACGTACACATTGTAGCACGCATACTAATTGATTCAGTTATGATCGCAGTATTTCGTCTAGATATCCCTGGAAGACCTATATACATTTGTTTCTGTACTTGCACAGCCAGCTGGATGGTTGCCTGTGACGTTTGCAAGTTGTCAGCTTTTACAGAATATTATTGTATCACACAAGACTAACAACTAAATTGTCACTTTTTATTGTAAGTATGTATTAATGTCCTAAAAGTTCGTAAGTGAACCACGTTTGTTAAGCATAATTTTTTAAAGATAAGTAACTTAAAACTCAAAAAAATTGTTAATGTAGGAAACTGTTTCGCTTTTGTGCAATACATTCTGCAAATTGAATGTTTTGGTATTTTTCATTTAGCGAAGTAATTTCTTGTGTTGACTATATAAGAAGATAGAAAAAATTCCTGAGGCCTTTCTAGCATATATCAATTCGGTTAGTCTGCTTATAAGTTACGTATGTCAGCAGAACATATTTTAAATCTACTTTCCTAAGGCAAAAAATTAGGCTCATGAGATGATCTTGGTCTGGGTGTGTAAATGTTTGCGTGTGTGTCGGTACGTGTGTCTGATTGTGTGTGTCTGTGTGTGCCCTCGCCCCCCCCCCTCTCTTAAAAACTTTTGAACCAGTGGACCAAATTTTATAAATCATTGTACACATGTAGAGTACTTTGTAATATGACTTGACTTTTATGAATATCATTTATACAGTAATTAAATTTTCAAAATTGCCACCATTTCAATATTTTTCGATAAAGTTTGACAACAAAGGAACCATACTTTAGAATTTAATAAAATTTGGTACATATATACTACATACTTGACTTGATTTTTGTGAATTTCGTAAATCCTGTATTCATATTTTCAAAATTTTAACCATGTTTATATTTTTAAGCGATGTATTACATATATTAGGTAATGTTTTTCAGAATTTTACGAAACATAGTACACATATAGGCATACCACATACAAAGCTGACTTAAATTTGGCGTATTTCGCTCATCGTGATTATATTTTCAAAATGGCTGTAATTTTTACACTTTCAGCGTAGTATTTCATATATTAAGAAATATTTTTGAAAATTTCACCAAACTTGATACACATAAGAATATATTTAATGTTTACTTAACTTTTGTGTAATTCTTTTATCCTGTGTTAATAATTTTAAAATTGTGGCAACCTGCATATTTATAGCACACCATACATACATATATATATATATATATATATATATATATATATATATATATATATATATATATATATAGGCTATATATATATATATATATATAAATTTTTTTTCTTCAGAATTTCATTAAACTTGGTACACGTATACTGCATAAAAAACTAGGCCTAACTTAACTTTTGTGTATTTCGTTTACCCCGTGATCATATTTTCAAAATAGTAGCTATTTTCATATTTTTCGTATTGTCATACATATATTACAAAATAGTTTTCTGCATTTTATCAAACTTTTTTCACATATACTGTACAGAAAGTTAAGTCTACTGTTCGGTATTTTATTCATTCTGTGTACATAATTTAATAATGGTAGTCACATATATAATGGTACGACTTATCTGGTGGATTCATTTATAAATTTTATCTCACTTGGTACAAATAATACATGCAATCCTGACATGTATTTTGCATATCTTGTTCATCCTTTTGTAAAATACTGAAAACGGCGGCTTTTTTATCTTTATTATAACAAGTCATTTAACAAATCATTTAACAAATATTTTTCCAATTTTATTAAACTCGGTACTCGTATATTACTTAGCAATCTTACTTATATTTAGTATATTTCGTGTACCATACATTAAAATCGATATTATTATATTATATTCCTAGATTACCTAACGGATTTGGCACGGTTTGGTGTTCAGTTCAGCGACGGTGGCGCGTGGCGGACTATTTTTTAACTGTTATTGTCATTATCATTTTTTTTTGCTCGGTTCGTGAACTCATAGCATTTTGTAGCTGACCTCTGTTCTCTTGTCCCCGCCACTACTCCTCTTCTCAGCGCCTGCGCCGTTGTTAAGCTCTGGCCAGGTTTAGCTGGTGTGCTTGTGTCAGGCCGTTCATTCACTTCTCCTTCTTTCTTAGGCAACTGTTGTTTAGTCATGTAAGTTTCTTCCAGCTCCATTAAACAAGTGTGCAGGTGGGAACTTGTTCACCCATGACGTGTAAAGATTGTGTCGTTTTATGTACGTAAGTTTAATTCTAGCCAGAACTTATATTCTAAATTTAATGTTTCCACTGCCATATTTTGAAAATGGTGTTTCGATTGAAAGTATGTGAGATTTAGGTTTGCTATGTTCATGGATTTGATTTCAATTATGTTTTCCTTAGTGTATATTTTTCAAGTGACTTGCATAACGCGGCGGGGCGATGTCGCTTGGTCTTATAACGGTAAGTTGTGTGGCGCTCGTCCATATTTAGCATAATTTATTTACTATTTTGAATTATTGATTAGCGAATTGAAGTTAACAGATTGGAGCTCATGGACGTGATCTATTTCACCTTAATTTGTCTTTGTTATTCCTAAGGTTCGAGATTTTGTTGTGGTCTTATCGCATATGCCAGGTTAAATGTCAGACGCGTCTGATATATTTACACTTGTGGTTAATTTTGTGAGCTCGTTATACATGTTGTTATTCAAGAACTTTATTTCAGTTTTTGTGTTAATTGGTTAACTGGTTTGGTGAACCACATAAAACTGTGAATTTACTGTGTTTACATAAACTTTAGATGTTATTCAAATGTTCATTCGAACGAAGTTTAATGAGAAATAAGTGCAATTGCTTTGTTAAAATTTGAGTTCAATATTTAGCCTTTAAATTCACCTTTTGAAAATTGTGTGTATTAAAAAGTAAATGTGCAAACCTAATGTTCGCTTTTATCTTAGTAATCCCTTTCTGTCACATGCTTGGATTTATTACTTTTCCGGTCTATTGATAATATTTTACCTATTGATTTTTTGTATGATATCTATTAAAGTAAACGTATGTTGAGCCTGTCCTTTGCAACAACAAATGAGGGTCATTTTTAACTTTCATGGTTAAATTGAACCCATTTTGATTAGAGTAGTCTTATTAGTTATGTAGGTAACTTCCTGTTATTTATGGAAACTACGCAGTAAAGTCCAGCGCATGCTTTTGAATTTTTTTTATTATTCCGGTTGGATTTTTTTTACGTGGCAGCAGTTTGAAACAGCAGTTTTTAACCTTTGTGAAGTGTCCTGAAAACATGTTTATAAGCATTATCAGCATATTAAATTTCGACCAGAATATTTATACTCTAATAACAATGCAATCCTCTTCAATATCTTCGGTAAAATATTTGTCATCATGTACTATCAAGTGTAGGCCTGGCATACCAGTCTCCTATTATATTATACAAATATGAGGATAAATCATTGAACATCAGAGATATTCACATAATTTGAAAATAAGTTAAACATATTTTCTATATACAGATGGTGAGTTACACACGAATATGTAGCCAGACTTTATTAAAATAATTAACTGTTTCACATAAAACTCAGGAGGAACTTTGTTTTTATTTTCATTACCAGACATAGCCACTTATCGGTAACATAGTTAATTACTAAGGCATAACAGCTGCCTACTAGAAAGTGTAAATTTTCTTAATCTTTCGTCTTTCAAGTAAGCTTCTAATTCTTTTTAATTTGACGTGATTATAATGTGGATTCTGAAACAGACACGAATTTTTTTCTGTAACTTAAAAAGTACAGTGCGGTTCAGAATTTAACGGAACAAAAATTGTGGGGCAAGTTCTTATGAAAAATAAGGTAGGGTTTACACATGGTAGTTTGGCCGAAAGAACAAAGTAACAAAGTAACGACCACATGAAAATGGATGTGCAGATTATATTGTATCAAAAATTTGAAAACGGAAAACTGTTAAATATATGGTTCTAAGATTTGTGTATCTGTCATACGTTTGTGGTTGGAGTAAAAGTGTTATAACATAGGCTACGTACTTATGTTGTTCAATAGCTCTGAGTTGTGAATTTCTAATGTACGACATTTCTAACATGCAAAATTCTGCAGTATATGGTTCTAAGTTGTATGTTTCTGTCATACGTTTGTTCGAACACCTGTTGTTCGGATTTATATTGGTTCTAACGTGAGAATTTCTATTGTACAACATTTCTTACACAAAAAAGGAGTCTTTCCATGGAGCTTCATGTGAAATATTTCAAGGCAATATTTCTACAGGGATTGTAGTGACCTGACCTGCTGACATTACCTTCTCTCTACACCAATATAACCTGTTCCTGTGTCCGAGAACACCTGCTCTCTGACGTGAGTCCATGTAGTTGATATGTTTCCAGGTGAAACTGTCAGCCAGATGATCGCAGTCTATGTTCTCCATTATGTCTGACAGTTATGAAGTAAATAATTACTGTCAATGGCTCATGCATTCTGCCTCTACAGTTCTGTATTTGGTTAATTATTTGAAAATATGTGCTGAATGAAGAATAGTTTTGAAGTTAAGTGTCTCGCGGACACCAGCATTAAATATAGGGTGAAAGTGGATTTGTGAAATACACAGCCTAAGTAAGATAGCAATGTGAAATAAACGGCAAATCCCAGAAATTTACAACATGATTACGGCTACAAAGGTCAAAATTTGTTTGTTGAAGTCGAACTATTTTTCTCCTATGTTTTAAAGTTATGAGAACCTCATAACTAACAGGATATTACATGTACGTAATATTCGTTACAACTGCTCGTTTTATCAAGAAAAATGCATCTGAAAAGTCCGCGAGGGTATGCATGTAGCTTTAACGCTGTGTAAACTGTAAAAAAAAAAAAAAAAACTTGTCGATATCATTGCGGCCGGCGTGCCTGGGAAGCCGCGTGGCAGACACTCTTGTGGAGTCGGACGGAGACGAGTCAGCCCGCACAGGGTTGCCATATATACATGCGCGCGTGTTGAGTGCTTGCTGTATATATGGCAACCCTGTGCGGGCTGACTCGTCAGTAGATAGGTTTTGCCGTTCCGGGAGCAAAGGCTTGAGGCTGAGGTGCCGAGGTGCCATGCCCGCCATCTTGGGTGACGTCATTTTCCCGATTTTCCCTCAAAATTACTAAAAATGTCCCATTTTCCCTCAAAATTTCCCGTTTTTCCCCTCAAAATTTCCCGAATTTCCCTCAGAACTTTCCTGGAAAATTTAAAAAATTTTCAAAATCGCGCTATTACCCAGTTAGGTTAAAAATTGCTCAATTTAAGCAAAACAACAGCATAACTGAGCAGTTTTTTCCTAGAAAAATGAAGGGGTTTTCCTAGAAAAAGTATGGTTTTTCGCTATCCAAAAGTCGGGAGGCTGCAGGCTGAGGATTTTGGGATTCGTGGCAGCCATCTTGGATTTTTTATGCTCTGGCATTCTGTTAGTAATCCTGCTTTATCATTCCATCTTCTCGGCTGTGCAGTCCTATCTTTCCATGAGGAATCGGCCATGACCTGTATTTTTCTCTTGCTCTGTCATTCCGATAGTCTTCCTGCTCTCTCATTCTATCTAATCATCTGATGTAGGCAGCCATCTTGGTCGCCATTTTGGTATACAAAATCCGCAATATTTGTTTGTCAAATCCGCCATTTGGTTTTTCATTTTCTACTGCTCTCTTATTCCACTCATACATTTTTCCTGCTCTCTCATTCATCAGCCCCCAGCTAAAAGTCTCATCTCTCATTCTTCATGCTCTCTCTTTTCACTCATACTTTCCTGCTGCTCTCTCAATCATCAGTTTGCCAGCTACAACCGTCATGTTCTATTCCTCCTCCTCCCCTCCCTTAGTTCCCAATCCACCGATCTCTTCCTGTTTCCCATTGTACATCACCTTAAGGATGACATGGGATGTACCTTAGGCAGGACTCTCGCCTCCATCATAACTATTTTTTTATGCTTACCACTAGGCAGTATAATACTTCGTTGCTGTATCACCGGCATCATGATAATCATTCTGAATTATTGCATATTTTAAAACCTTTTATAGTAATTAATTATAATGTAATAGTGTGCCATGTAAATACTGACTGAGTGTACAAGGACTGGTGCATCTGATGCTCTTTAAGAAAAAGTTATGACAGGCATATGAAATAATGTCTCTCAAGACACACACTGTAATTTAAAAAAAATCTAATTTATTTAAAAACTAAAAACACTATATACACAACACAATAAAACACTATATACACAGTACACTATCATTCTTGAGATGACTATGCAGGTCATCGCCCCACTAATGTCTGGAGAAGAAGAGTTTACTCCTGGAAGCGAGCGGTGGCAGTGTGGAGGATCTCCGCCATTACAAGCTGAGCATGTAGCTGGTGCTGCAGCTCCAGGATTTCCTCATGAAGGCCCCGAACCTGGGCCCGCAGCGCACGCGGCTCTCGCCGCACTTCCTCCCCAGCATCCTCATCTTCCGCCTCCTCTTCCTGCTCACTATCATTGTACACTTCGTCCAGGTCCTTGGTTCACACGATGGATGAGCCCATTGTTGAACACAGAGCGTACTCACTGCCTTCATCCTCAAGGGACTGAACCTTGATCTTGTGGACACTGGTCACTGTAGCCCTGCAGTGTTGTCCTCTTCATCGCTCCACAGCATCGGTAGAGATAGATGCACTGGTGTAGCCGATCTACGAAGTGACGACCTGCTTCGGTCGCGCCCAATAAGAATGAGTGGTGGTGCTGGAGTATATGCCTCCTTATAAGTTGAATTATATCACCAAGTGCTTCGGCGTCTTCCTCTAACAAGACACGAAACACTTCCTTCTCACTCGACAAGACAATATGAACTGGCATAGGTGTAAACACCCGCTAGCCTCCCTGTACACATCCTCTCTTCGCACGTCGGACAGGTCTCTATGCGCGCAGAGCATGACTCAACCAGGTCTGCGGCCGCGCACGGGACAGCCCCGTTCCTCGCGAGGGGAGAAATGACGAAACAGCACGCCTAATCGCCGACCAACTCATCGCCTCGAGTTCCAACACGCTCAGAGTACATGTGCGCAGTCATCACAGACTACCTTCCAGGCACCCCAGTAAGCAGTTTTATGCCATTACCAGTAAAAGAACATTTGCTAATAAATAATAACACAGAAATTTAGTTTTAAAAAAATTTATTTATTTATTTCTTCATACACAATTCGCTATATTTAAACATAATGTCTGATTGACGAATCCAACTATCATGACTTGCATCGAACCCCAGCCACCGCACAAGAACCTTATTTCCTTTCTTCTTCAATACCTTCTCGACCAAATACGTGTTTGGATTCTTGGTAAGTTGAATTACTTCGCCGTAGAAGCCTCAGCAAATAGTCTTCCCTTCCACATCTTCTATGTAGATAGTCCTTGGTTCGTAGAGGTGAATCTTGACCACTTTAAATATTTCAGTTCTTCAGTTTGGTGTGTAGCCTTTCGTAAATGTACCCTTCACTCGCGATATCTCTTACATAGTCTTGAACCTTCGCTTTAGGTTTGTGCAGGTCCAGTTTTTTCTCACTTTTATAAACAGTATGCAGTAAAGAGTTGTTTTTGACACCCGCAGGCTTCATGTCCGTGGTCCTATGTACTTTATTATTATATTTTGACTCAAACTTGGGTAATATATCTATCCACTTGTAGCTTCCTTGTACTGAAAATGTTTTCCAAATGTCATTCATTCACAATCCTAGCGTTAAGATCACTAGGTAGAGATATGGTTTATATGTTTTGACGTCAGTGCTTTAAACGACTGAATGTATAATTCTTTGCAGACGTCAGTATGTAAATTCTTGCTCGGACCATTATCTTGCAAAACAATGTTCATCGCATTTGTTATATCCCCACCACTCTTAGTTTTTATGGTCACAGCCCACGAATATTTAATGTAGCAGTCAAGAACAGTCAGCACGCACTTATAAACTTTATACTTGCAAGCATAAGAAATAATTTCAACCG
Source organism: Medauroidea extradentata (assembly GCA_003012365.1). Lineage (NCBI taxonomy): Eukaryota > Metazoa > Arthropoda > Insecta > Phasmatodea > Phasmatidae > Medauroidea > Medauroidea extradentata. The sequence goes on from PNEQ01032811.1 coordinate 18,324, forward strand.
AGTCTGCTTGATACAAGTCCTTCAAAGCAAACACCCACACTTTATTTCGAGACCAGTTTCACCTTGCAGGCTTGTGACGCTCGCTAGCAGTCTTTGGGTGTCTCATTCTATGTAACTATCTAAACATAATACTTCAATGATGCTGGATATTCCACTTGTATGACAATTACTTCAGGCCTATTAAGATACAACTAGTATACATCAATCTACAATTTCGTTAACATCATTCACTTTAACATATTCTGGAAGTCTCCCATATTCACTTTTCTTACGTAGATCGAGACCAGAACCTCTTTAAGACCCACACAACTACGTGCACTCTCTACAACCATCCCGTCACACAGCTATGCATTCACCTCACGTTCCTCAATCAACTCACACAACTATGCGAACCTCTCACACAATTATGCATTCTCATCACATATCTCCGCCTCCATTTACTTTTACTGAGCATGGCTCCACTCATGCTCCTCAATTAGCTCCTCACTCCACTATGCGCACTACTTACACAACTATGCAGATCCTCACACATCTCAGTCCCCATTTAATTATGCTAGGAATGGCTCCACCCATGCTCCTCAAGCTCCTCACATGTCTCCTCACGCTCCTCACATATCTCCTCATGCTCCTTCTCACTCTCCTCACATCTCCTTATCCTCCACACATGACTTCATAATCTGCTCCTCATTCTTCTCACACTCCACACGTAGCTTCACTCTTTCTGCACACCTCACACCAATCAACCACAAATTCTGCATGCTCCGACCTACTTGAGGACCACTAGATTTCATTTGTCATTAGTTTTGTTGTGTGGAAACTATGTTCCATTAATTTTACTCATGTGTGACTTACAAATTTTAGGTGTCCTAGATTGAACTTAAAATAATACTCATACCCAGTCCACTCACGTCAGACCTTTAAAATGAGTTATAATTTTCATGTATTGTGTAGTAGGATTTACATTTTTTTTAATTATGTGACTAAAGTATTCTTCGCTTTCCACTTATTTTATATTAACATTGAAGTCACAGGACCCACATTGAACCAACAAGTTCCAGCCTACCATTACCTGTCTTGAACCATACTAGCATGGCCTAATTTGACATAATGTGATCCAAAAACCACATAACTTTCAGTATGAAGTTTTTATCATAGTTCCCATTTTTCCACATTGAATTTCACTACACCAGTACTGTATTTTAATTTGTTATAGCAAATCTTATTTCATTTACAATTATGTATTTTCAAATCCCCATTCCAACGGAGCTATCATTATATTTTAGATGCTACTCATAACACAACTGAACCTCCCAGATCAGTTTCACCTTAACATGTCTTTACATGCCTCAGAAACCATATGAGATCCTGACATCAACTATAATTTAGGAATATTCAGCCATGTTACACAACCATAATTCAATTATACACCAACCTAATCCTAGCAACCATATAGTTAAACCCTCTATATCACAAACCATACCAACCAATCCATCTGTTGTACCAATCATTACCAAAATCTAACTGTACAAATAAAGGAGTTAATATATCATTCAACATCCACAAGAGCAGGGCAGCTGTCAACTTTAACAGCTATAGTCTACATAAAGAGACCAACAAAAGTGTCATCTAACAACTGAGCTAACTACTCCCTACCACTGAAACCACTATATAAAAAACGCTTTAATCATTTCATCACTACTCCTAGTATAAACATACATACCACCCATTGCATTTACCATAAAAACACAACGACAGAGAGTAAAAGCAAATTCAAAAGATGTACCCAAACTACATACATATCATACATCACCAAACAAAACTTACATACACTATTAAAACCCCAAATACATTTCATATCTCAGACAAAAATTCCGCCGTGAAGCACAAACCATACATAAAAATATATCGTTTCAAAACAATACAATATTATAATCAAACGAAACCCATTGACCACAAAATTAACTACAGGCACAAACACTCAAAATACAACCAATGTAAAACCATAATAACATCCATAATTTTCTATGCAAACATCAATACTACAGTAGTCCCATTCACTGCAGGCACCGCACATAGCACCGCAGGCAACACACTTCGCACCACAGATACGGCACAAACATCGTGCCCTCCACACATAACAGTGCAGGAAATGCCACAGGCACCACTGTTTGTACTGCAAACACCATCATCCTCTTCCCATTACCATGTCATAGAACTGCCAGAAGCACATACGCTGAAGGCATTAGAAATGTCCCTTACCCTCTACACAAAACTCTACACCCCTCTAAACATATTACCATATGTATGTATCTCCACACGTAGCTACACATCAGCCCCACAACCTCATTCACATCTGTCTATTTAGTTTATACATGCTCACACTTCAACACATGTTACTACCTCCTCAGAGGCTACCCATGAGAAGCACATTTTAGATACAAGTTATAAGTAGTGGTGGTGAAACCAACGATATTTGACGAGCTGAGCCTCCAGCCAAGGTGCTGTAATATAGCTCGCCGGGGCACGACTTCTCTCATGCAGGCCCTTCAAGAGAATGATGGGTATGTACCTTTGCTATGTCGAGGATCCTCCGTATATTCAAATGTAGAACAATCGCTCTCTTGACGCTGGAGTCATTCTGAGGTAGGCATGGAGAACCATCAATCTCCTCCTCCTCCTCACTGTCGTCCTGTCTCTCACCTTATCCATCAGGGAAGACTGCCTCCTTCTAGTCATCGTTGTCCTTCTCTCGTCCACCACAGGCACTAAATGTGCCACGACGATCACAGGATACTCTATTGTTGGCCTCTTTTGTAGGGAGTCCTGGAGAAGACAGCAGGTCACTTAGTTGACTCAATTAATTCAACCACTGTTACCTCAATCTCGTCTTCACAGGTGTGGTGATGCAGACGATTCAGCAGTGGCAGTGGTGGTGGTAGTAGTAGTGATGAGGCTGTTGTTTCTTGAGAAGTCCTTGCAATGACAGTATTGTACAGTCCGTCGAGCATTTGTAGATGTAGAATAGTCTATAACATAACACCACGAGACTAATCATCGTACAACATGAGAATCATTCTTTCGGAAGACGAATATATCAAGAGAAACCTTTAGTAGTGTAAATTAGTGTTTTTCTTTATTTGATTATTTGCCTTGCGACCTGCCATACAACATATTACACAGATGATGTGTCTTTTCGGTTGTTATAACACATATCTGAAACACTTTAGTCATGGAGAACATTCGAGTATGCTTTCATACTGCTGTAGACGTGCAGGTATATGTTAACAAACATATAAGGTCAATTCACGTAGTCCTATAAAATGTAATATATGGCTTCAATGTTTGTTTGGCAAGCCAGAGCCACATTAGGAGAAAGAAGACCAGAGACCTTTTAAGAAGAGAAATATTCCTCTTTACAATGCCGATGATGTTGAGGAAGCAGTTACAGCCAGCTTGGAGAAGAATTGTGTGGTGATGGGTGTGGTGGTGGTAGTGGTAGAGGTTCGGATTGGACTTCGTTTTCTTCGTACAACATGACAGGCAGCCATCTTGGATGATGTCACATCTACCCTTTTAAACTTGTCACTCTCCTAGACTTTTGACCTCACTTCTACAGAAAAATAAGGATTATTTCTCACCACAAAATCAGTTGAATCACAAACTAATATTTTATATTTCTGTGCATGCATATACTTCATATGTTTCCATAAAGTTATGCTGACATATGCCTATGGTAACATATCCCAAATAAATAATACACCTTTGGTAATATATGCCTACATTGGTATAGCTATATGCCTATATTAGTATAGCTATATGAAAGCATATTCCTATGGCAATATACATAGTGGTATAGTTGTGTTTTGTGATTCAACTGATTTTGTGGTGAGAAAAAAAATTCCTCGTATGTTGATCGCATCTCCAAAGTAGTGGCCCAACCAACATTATTTACGAATTAAAGTATTTATGTGAATTTCAGTGTTGTAACAATATGTTTCTGATATTTTACATAAGTTTCTTAAATATAAGGTTTGTTAAGACTGCCTCTTGCAGAGGCAAAGAAGGGTCATTTTAACCTAAGATTAAAACATTTTAACAAATGACAATTAAAGGTAATCGTACACAAAGTGGCTATTTTCGGCGGGACTAAAATACAAGAATACGTTCTGCATTGATTGTAGGTTAAGCAACTGAATAGATATCAGAATAAAAGAAAAGAAATCAACGTTAATTAGAAACGCCTTTTCAGATGAAAGCAAAATAATATATTTTGTTGCTTAGGGGCAATGTTAGAAACCTACGCTCTGAAAGCTGCGAAGAAATATGAGTATTGGTATATTTAATATTTTTATCTTCTTGACACATATCCGTGCTGTTGGTAAAGTCGATAAGAAGTCATTCATCGGAAATCATGGTGTACAGCAACAGTTTAAACAACAAATAATGTGTCGCAAATACGTAATTACAATATTTTCAATACGAACAACGTGATAAAAACTGAATAACAATTAAAATCCCGTTTTAAAATTTGCTAACCATCACTCTTACGTAATAATTATATGCACGTGAAGTGAATTGTAGAATTAATACGTGTACACCGATGAGTTTTTTAGGAAACATATATGACCTACAATGATTCAAATTTAAACACTAATAAGTGTATGCGGTAATAGTTTCCAGATATAGGCCTTTATAATGTGTTAATAAAGTACTCTTGCCTGTAAATGCCCAAAAGCTTAGATTTTTTTAAATTGGCTGCCATCGTACATTTTAATATTTATTAATTGTTATATAGTTAAGTATCATTAATTACGCATAGCCAATACCAGTATCAACGATCATGAAATTCTCAAGATCTAATACGCATTCAATATAATAGTCGAGAAAACAAATAAAATGGTATCATTTAATGTAGATAGAAATATTTTAATGGTTTTTTTTGCCGGAGTGATTACGCACTATAATATTAAGGAACCAAATATTAAAATTTATAAAAATTAGAACTATGACAACTCGAAATATATCCGGAGTGAGGGGCTAGTACTCATATTGTTTCCTTTACTTTTAAAACATCGCCCTGTTTGTGAATAAAAGTTAGGTTAAAATATTCCACAAGTTGCAGGAAAATAAATAGCCCTTTAATTTTGAAATTAGTTCCGCTGTTTTAATACATAAACTATTATATTTTAATTTGCAGATATCCAAATAAAATTATTAAATTGTGTTACTACAGATAAAACATGTTAAACTTACAAATTCTACTAATAATCTTAAGTAATACGCAAATAATATAACAAAATATTTCAATCGTTGTGTATTATTAACCAAAACGTTACAGTAGTGGCAAAACAGTATTAGTAGCCTATCCAAAATACTCGCAATGACCGAAGGTACGGTCACAATATTGGTTTGTCTTGCAGAGATAAATGTAATTTGATAATTTTCCTTGTTTGCTTGGAATGCAGTTGGAATTTGGCACTCCCCCACCTGCAAAAAAAATTTCAAATCACATAATATGAGGTCATTTTCATCATACAGGTCAGCTTAACCACAAAGTGAGGCCATGTTTAGTTTTGTCCTTGAATACGCCCTGACTTCCAAATGAATATTAAAAGAATTAGAATAATTTACTTACTAAGTTTTTCACAGATAAATAGGATATTTGGAGAGATAATTGAGTGAAAGTTACCAAATAACGTAGAAAAAATTATGGGTGTAGATTTTGTTAATATAGCGTATTTTGGTTTGAGTTATTTAAGGTAAATAGAACTATCTTGATCGTGATAGTAGTTGCACAACGGATAGTACTTTACGTAATGATATAGAAGCCTAAAATTTTAAAATTATTTATTATAATTTTATTGTTCCAATAAATATTAAATAATTAAAAAAAAAACCTGTTGGCTGCGGAGGTATTAGAAAGATCTTTCACCATGTTTTAATAGCTGACAACATTTTTGCTAATGAGACTATGCTTATTTGGAAAACATGTTACCGTTTATAACTTAAACATTTACCTCTATAAAAATTATATACGTTTAATATATACTCCATTTTGGGATAGAAGTTAACAACAAACAACAAAGGATAAATAAAATTGTATTAATACATACTCATGTTTAATATACCTACATTAAATTTGGTACATTTTATTTTACACGTTTATAATACGAACGTTGTTATAAGTAAGAAAAACCTTTACTTCAACGAATATAAGGGACATTTTATTAACTTAGTTTATGATAGAACTGACATTGTGATTGGACAAAAAAAATATTTCACATTCTGCCAAATAAGGGGGTGTCTTAAATTATGGACAAAGGTTCATCATCCATACATCGCCCTTAAGGGGTAGCCATTATGATTTATTGCGTCTGTAAATATGTTCAAATGTTAATCTACTGTGCTAACTGTCTGCCTGTTTCTTGAGAGGTGTTCGTTTGACAGACCAGTAATGACGTTCGGATAAAATAAAACACAAATTTTATGCTCTATTAAATTGTTATTTACATGTGTGACATTTACTCTGTCAACCAGTAGGCCTGTCTTTCTCGGATATTTCAGCCAGTTTCGATATGTATTTGAGTTTTTAAACAACAAACTACATTTTTGTTTTTCCGAGTTGAACAATTCAGATATGTTAATATCAACAACGGTCGCGAACGCCTGCAAACATCTTTAATCTGATAAAGTTTACGTAAATATAATTTCCCGATTCCTATAATGAAAGGCCCCTTCTATATTGCCAGTTATCATATTTGACAATGGTAAATATGTCACGCTCATTACGCGTGTAGACGAAATCTAAATTTGTTAAAGCCAGTGTAGACATCTAACCTAACCGAAAATACCATACACTAGACTAACTCATTAATTTGCAATTGTTTGAGTCTCTGAAATGTTACGTTACAACAACGAAGTACCATTGAAAGATGTATTTATGAATGAAAAGTTAATATATTATTTTATGATTATAATCCTTACCAGGCAGTAAACATTTTTCACAGCAGTTGTGACTGTACTCTAATGTTAGATTTCCTTTAAAAATTTTACATCTTTTAGCTGCGGTTTTATTTTTACATTTCCCAGGGTTTTTCTTCTTCCAATCAGGGCAGCTGGCGTTGTTCTTAGGCCAAGCAGAACATAGAACTGCCAACATTACCAACACCACCAAGAGATAATGTACGCCCAACTGCAACACACACATACAAAAAGTAATGTATCACAAATACGATGACTTCAATTTAAATATTACCAATTGCATGCTATAATTAGCTTTATTCGTATATTATTAAATATTTACCGGTACATTAAAGGTTTCATATGAAATTAATATCATATAGGCCTTACTAATGAACAGTCATTTACGAAGGTCATCATTTGATTCAACGTAATGCAATACTAAATAAACCGGTTTCCCATTAAAACAGGAGGAATAACAGCTTGCTGTAAACGAATTTGATTAGTTTACTGGATGTGTCTAAAATTTCTTAGCGATGTACATATATTTGTGATTTTACATTTAAAAAAATTCTCTAAAAAAAATGTGTATATTTATTCTCAACTTTCGAAGTAACTGCATGAGAAAATAATGCGAAAATTAGAAAAAAATTAATTTATTGTTTTATTCATTGATATGAAATATTTCGTCAGATCTGTTAGTAAAATGTGACCGTGAAAGATGTAACTGTTTAATAATAACGTGAAACAGAACAATAATATTGTGAAATAAATTGTTTCATATTTGATCCTGCAAAACTGTTACAGAGAGCTTAACAAATTATGAACATTTTAATAGCACCAAGTCTTGTGAATAGAAAAAAATATTTATAATTATTTTTTATTAAAATTTCTATTTGAAAGCCACAAAAATTATTACATATGTAACCCTTATATATTTTAGGATATGATAGTAATTATCTTACTACAATTGTGTGTGTAAGCAGTAACAAAACTGACCCAACATCTCGTCGTTGTAACTTACAATCCTCGCTTGAACAAAGATTTTATCTGACAAAGGTATTAGCCAATAGGTTTCTTCTGTTCATCCTCGTACGCCCTGCCCATGCATTCCAAAATGTTCTTTCCTTTTCTCACCTCATTATTTCGAGTTTTTATTAAGGTGCTTTCGTACATGCAACGGAAATGTCTTGCCACAAGTTTAAAATGCTCTTCTTTGTCAAACTACGTAACGGGCATATTTTTACAACGAAACGTATGAACCTACATTATTTTAAACTATATGAGGGTCTAAATGCAAAACTTAAATTCTTTATTTTCTTGTCAAAATAAATTAATTGTACAAAGTGATTGGTAATGTAGAACCATGTGGCCGAATAAGAAAAAGGTTAAAAATTTGAATACTTCTTGTACAATCTAGTAGGAAAACATATTAAACATATTTGTAGTTGGAGAACTCACTTTCTCCTTGTTGGTGTGGACAGCAAGATTTACATTCTCCATTCAGCCATTGAAAGCTTCACCTTTTGTTTGCAGACACTCAGTGCATTTTAATATTGAAATAAAAGTTTTATCATGCTGTACGCGATGATTTAATAACATGTTTTGATGTTAATATTAAAAGTTAAAATGGATATACGTATGACACCAGTTAAAACTGGAGAAAGAGCGACGAAATTTGCTAGCAAACCATATAATTACAGTCCACAGTTTCATAATACCGGGACGTGTATCAGGAAATATTTACATAAAGAATATGCGGACCATTGTTCTATCCAAATAAGTATATCACGGTTTTGATATTGTAAAGAGATTGGTGATAAACGTCATGAATTCTGACTGGATAACAACTGTAGCGACAAACATCAAGTCTGCTGGTGGTTAAGATTTTGGTATCCAAACATGCAAAAGGGTTTTCATGGCACGAACCAAAAATTGTTATGATACAAGGAGTAGTAACATAAAGAACAAAACTTAGACATGCCAAGAGCATTAAAAGCATTACCAAACGTAGTGAAATGTTTAAATCATTGCTATCAGCAGTAATACGTAAAGACTGTTCTGTAAAGCCGGAAAAGGAATCGAACGAAGACATACTACTACAAAACATTACGGAGATGATTGGAGGTTCCACAACTTCCTAAACTTCTATCAACAGGTCGTATATACCTTAACAGAAGTTGTTAATGATGACAATCCACGAAAATATTAATTTAAAAGATTTAGGCCCAATAAGAAGAAATAATATTAGTCCATATGTATCTAAAAGAAACCAAATATTAACAGTAAAAATTTAACACGCAATATTATTGAAAGTAATGCAATTAACAACACATATTTACAATCTGCTAAGAAAACATAGCAAGGATTAGAAAATGTAAGTAACGCTTGGTGACTGAACTACCTACTTTGTGTACATAATTGAATATGCTCTGCTAGTAGAGCTAACTCTGCAGCTGGATAAGTAGCTATAGCTGTCCACGTGAAAAGCAGTCTTAAGTTTACCCATGCCACTTGAAGCGATTTCGCATGGGCCTTATTTACAGTTACAGCAAAATTTAAGTTGTGGGGTAGTTATAGACTGTTTATGTAAGAGGTTAGTCGAATGAAATACGTAGTTTACGTGGTATTGACTGATTTTCCCCGAGCACAACAATTGGTAATGGTGCCCTGAATAACATATTTGTTTTTCAAAACCTTCACTTGAAGTTAGGTGGTATTAAGGAATTTCGGTGGGATAATGTTTCGCTGAAATACAAACGCATTAGATGCCACAACCTTGAGGTTAGTGAGATGGTAAATGTGTGCTGATGCTGTCGAGGAACTTCAGTAGATAGTGGACTACATAATCCATTTTGATCACTTTTGAACGACTTCATCTTAATTGCATTAATTTCATATGCCTTGCAGTTTTTTATCAGACTTGCACGTTTGCACAGGATTTAAAAGGAACTTCAGCACAGAACCTCCCGAGCAATCTATCGGAGCTATAAATACCTGTGCCACATAACGTCAAAATTATTCAAAAACACTAATTTAAAAATAAAATATTAATTTCCTGTTATATAAGATGTTGTACAACACCACATCACTGCATTTCGATAGAGCTGTAAAATTAAACTCCTATATAATTTTGTTCTAGCTGGTCGTACTTGCTTTTCGGATCGTCTGCCTTGAAAGTTCGCAAACAAAGTTTTATATTTAATTAAGTTATCTAATAAAATAAAAAACTGGCTATACTTTTTAGGTACTTACATAAGCATCATTATGACGCGAATACCATCTCAATATCTCTACTGGTTAGGTAAGTATCACATGGCTGATCAAAAACAATTTTAATTCCTTTTTAACGCATTTTGTGTCGAATTTCGAAAAATCTTAGTTTCACATCTCAAAATAATATTCGTTCAAATATCCAAGTGAAGTGAAAATCACGACGACAGCTTATTCAGTCGTTGTAAAATCTATCATTTATAAACAATCTCATGTACAGTACTGGGAGTTTGAATTATGAAAATCTTAATACCATTTCGTGACCACTTACCTAATCATTATCCTGAAGGAAATATAAACCGAATTTGCCAATGGGTTCAATTTACGTCGAATATTTATCTAAAAACACATTCCGGGTCTTTTCACCACCTAAGAAACTGAATTTCGAAAAACCCTTGAATCAATTTTATACTACTTTACTGGTGTTTCTTGAACGTGAAACACACGACGATAGCCTGCTATGTTCAAGATATATAAACGATTAATTGAAAACACAATTCAACACTTTTCACTTATTTTCACCTCCTGAAGTGGCAAATTTCAAAACTAACGTCGCTATATAAAAAACAATGGGATCGATGTACTGTATATCGATTCTGAATCGAAAAGAAATTTTACAGTTTTTTTAACATCTTTAGGGCCGTATTCGGAAAATATATTTTAATGGTACTTGGGATATTTACAAAAGATTCATAATAAAACGAAGATAACTTCGATATATCGATAAGTTCGACAGATATGGAGGAATAATGGAAAACACATTTCACGTATTTTAACCCCCTTAATTATAGAATTTCGAAACGTCTTGTAGTCCTGTCATAAACATTTCTGTACGTGACGAATTGAAGTAAAAATTACAACGATAACCAATTGTGTTTCAAATATATATACAATTAACAAAAAATACATGTTGTCACATTTTACTGACTGGGGGTCGAATTTTCAAAAATCCTATAACAACTTTTTGGGTATTTACGTAAGAAACATTTTTAAGTGAATACAAACTCCCTATCACAAAGGATTCGATAGGTATCGATAGTTATTCGTAAACACATTTAACGTCTTTTCACCCCCTTAAATTTTGGTTTCTGATAAAATCCGTAAATTTGATAATATGCATTTTAATGTGTTTCCTATTAAAATAAAAATCATAACGATAAGCCTTCGGGTTCGAGAACAATCGACGACACTTCGAAAATATATTTCACCTCATTTCGTCCCCTTAGAGGTCAAATTTCTAAAAAAAAAAAAAAAAAAAAAAAAAAAAAAAAAAAAAAAAAAAAAAAAAAAAAAAAAAAAAAAAAAAAAAAAAAAAAAAAAAAAAAAAAAAAAAAAAAAAAAAAAAAAAAAAAAAAAAAAAAACCTTTTAGTGCTCGCTTACGACCAGAGTGGAATACGCATATAAAATTTCACGATTCTAGGTGATATGCTTGGGCTGCAGTTCGATATGTCTGTCAAGTCGTCTGTCAGTGTTCTCTTTTATGTATAGAGATTGACACAAGTAGGCTTAATTTTTCTTCCCAATTATAAGGACAAATACTCCATGTGTATGAGATGTATTTTACAAGTAAATGCTTATTTATTTTAATCTCTAGAATTGGCGTTCTACTTATATACCAAAAAATAAGTATACTTGCTGCAAGTGTTCACTTTAATCCCAGACACAATAACATTTTATTTTCTACTACTGTTATATTGTTTACAAATGTCATAAGAATATTATTTTAATACTAACTTAACGTAAAACTGAATATTTCACGTTATATATATTTTACTTGCAATAAAGTCTATCCAACACAAATCGACTATATTTTAACGTATGCAATATATCTATGATTTACCTTCATGGTTCTAAATGATTTTTTAGCGGAAGATCACTTGTTAGACGATCGGAAATGCGTGTATTTTTGTTCACTTAAAAGAATTGTGATTCTTATATACTCCACATAAACAGACATAATTTTACACCGGAAAGTCACGCAAGGGTGCAATTTTTTTAAAAGTTTCTTGTCATATGCCAGTCAAGTGTTCTAAATGACATTTCGAAAGGACAGACACTTTTAAGAAAGGCAGGAACTTGCTTGTAATTTTTCTACGGGTTAAGCGTATTTTCTATTTACGATAACGTTACTTGTAACGTACACTACTAACTTTATATTCAAATAAGAAAAAATGCGAAACACGAATTTTTTAAAGGTTTTATTAATGTTGGCAATTTCATCGTTTTACACGTGCATGTACCATAACTGCAAAATTTGTTCATTACATCGTGCCTGTTATATCTGCTGAAAAACATAAATCAGGTTTTTAAAATGTATAATGCTAAATTATTTAAATACAAAATAAAATAAATATTTAATATTCAATGTGAATTTGTCCAAATGATTTAAATCAATTAAAATACGAATGTTTACTTTTTAATGAACTTCTTACTTTCAGTTACAATAACGTTACTGAGGGCCGTATCTATAGACCTCTTTCGAATGACAACCAACTGCTCGCCAATGCTTTCTCTAAGGGGATAGCTGTTGGTTGTCATTCGAAAGAGGTTTATAATATCGGCCCTAAGTGTTTTGCCGGTTCCCAAATCTTTCTGATGTAAATAACTCACAAACAACGAAACTATTTAAAATGCGAAAATATTTGCTAATTACATACGTGTACGATTGTCTGTACAGTAATCAAATTCGATCTGATAGATTTCATTATGTGCAAACGATTTTAAACATAACGTTTTATATACTCTAATTTCATGTACAGTATCAAATATTTAATTTTTATTTACGTCAGTAAAATATTTTAAAACACTAAACATAATAAACTACTGAGCAAAAGGTCTGAAGACATAATTATTACGTGCTCATTAACAAAAAATATAGTACTGTGCAAGACAGTAAAAATAATACATTTCTATAATTTAAATGAAAATAATTCTTGGTCATTTCTTAGTTTGGACAGATACCTTTGCAGATAATATCACTGTAAAAATTCCTGATCGACTAATAAATTATCAATTTATGTTTACAAAAGTTAAAAATTATTTATTCCTTTAAATTAACGACCATAATTTTATAATTTTAGTAAACAATTTTAATTTATAAATTTACATAATAATAAAAATGTTGTAAGACTTATAGAAAGGAAAATGTTTAGTGAACCATAATCACTAAAGCATTAGAAGTTAACTAAATATACTTACATATTATTAAATTCGACAAGAATATTGACAGCTTCCGCATTGTAGCCATAACGTAAACACAACATAAAATATTAAAATTTATCAAATTTATTAAAAATAATTCCTACAATTAAAGTAACCTCCGAATTATTTATAACAAAATTGTTTTTTACGAATCTGACATCTGCTGATTTACAGGCGTAGGTTACCAAATACGTTTTATTTCAGTATAGATAATCTTAAGTAATATGAATTACTGTTTTCTGTTAAACAATGGCATACAGGATTTTGTCTCTCATTGAACAATGCATACATTTTTTGTAGATTTCAAGGTATCGTCGTTGCCTGTGGGCTGCACAGCAGTAACAAAACACGTTCAATTAAAATGTTGTACGAAAATTATCTGAATGATCAAAAATAGAACGTAATTATCTGAAAATCTGTTGTATATACATTTAAGGAAAACATATTTAATTGGTTTGAAAGAAATGTACGAGTTTTAACATATAATTCCATATGTAGCGGACTTTTGACCACTGAGTATGAGATTTTCCTCGCCATTCAGATGAATCGGAAATCACAAAAAAAAAAAAAAAACAATCGCATGCAATCTTGAATGTTTGATAACCCGGGTACAAAACCACCTATAATGATTGTCCTGTACTATGTCAGGTGTCTTAAAATTATTATTTTGTCAATTTCAGATAGTAATTTAACGCAGAGACCTTCCATCTATCACACCTACAAGTTACGCCACACACAGATTCGCGTGGCGCTACCTGCTAAGAGAGATAAGCGACGTTCTCTTTCATGACAGTAATAAGCTCTAGACAACCTGCCAATCATATCGTTCAACTTTGAAAACACAGTTAGCATTTCAAAAACTTAAGAAATATTTTAAATTATCTACTTCTTGCATAATAAATTTATTCGTAATTCTTATAATGTACGATACATACAATACACTTAAGTTAATATATTTAATGCGCATAATATATTTTAAAAATATAATGCCCTTTAATTCTATCAACTAAGTTTTAACTTAATTTTTAAGTATTTAAAATAATATTTTCATAAAAGTGACGAAAAATTTATTTAGTTACGATGTAAGATAGGTGGTAATGAATTGGAATATTTTAATTATTGGGATTTTATTTGTTTATAATGTTTTTCCATGCAAATTTCGATATCGTCATACGAAGGACTGCAAGTCAAAGTGCTACGTTTTGATAAGAATTAAAAGCCAGGTATTTTATTATAGTCACAATAGAATTCTATTGTTAATTATCCGATATTAATTATTTCGTTGAATCATTTAGCACATTTTCATAAAAACTAATTGTGCCTTAAACGTTCCAAAATCCCGTTGATTTTTCTCTGTGAGCAGTTGTTAACAACACGAATCCCAAGACGTGTTTACAAAACATAAAAATTATTTCGATAAAACAAGACAGTAATATCACCGCAAACAAAAAATGTGTCCACCTTCTGTAAGATTCTATTCTTATAAAACATAATGCACACTACTTGAATTTACTTAACTTAAATGGATATTTCTTAGAAAAATCCTTGAAGAATTTACTGAAATCTAATTTCCTAATGGCGATAAATGATCACATTCTAATACTTCTGAAATTACACATTAATAATGCCTTACTCACTAAAGATGTAGGTAGCTGTTTTTACACTCTTAAAATTGATGTTTGCCAACCTGTGAGATCAACATTTTTAACTAAACCAACATATTGACATTTTTGAAATGTTCTTTTTTCATACAAGAATATTATTTATAAGCAACTGTTTTAGTTGTTCGCTCTACATTTATATCTCAAAAAATCAACCTTGCACGTGTCTCTAAAGAAATTATATCTGAGCAAGATCCAGACCATAGAATTTTTACTAATATTCGCGTGTTTAATAACAGTCTGCAATGCATCACAACAATAGAAAAAATTAAAATTTTCAAAGTACAATACATAGTGTTAATCCCAGTTTGTAAAATGTTATTTAAATTTATTTCGTAGTTAAGAAAAAATTTTTGCAATAAATATATTATATTTGTAAAAGTTAAATTGTACAGAAAGAAAAATACTGACGTTATTTTAGGATGTAGTAACATATATTACTAGAATTCAAATATATCGTAATTTACAGTTGCTGACAAGATTTAGAAGAGTACCTGTTAAATTACATTAGAAATGTTATTATACGATACAACATATTATAATACAAACACACAGAGATTATATATATATATATATGTGTGTGTGTGTTGGTGTGTGTGTGTGTGTGTGTGTAGACACACATCGACTTGCACACCAATGCGTGTTAATTTTTTTCAGTACCCCTTTGTACCTGTCATCATGTATTGCACCCAGTTTCCTAGTGTTTATAAGAAGCGGCGCTCGCAATAAAGTAAAGAAAGTATTATTTTGCTAGTTTTAGTACTCTGTACTAACCTTCTACGCTCTTTCGTCCTTCGCCATTTACCAATTTTTTAAAAGAAACTTTCGTGGTGGCACGCACAACTCATCAATGATTCATTGCTATCAGATTAATGGTTTAACAACGAATACTTTGTAGACAGGCCTTCACTTTTACGTGCATATATTTATTTACATGTGTATTATGTACACACATGTGTTTGTATACACATATGTAAAACACATGTACATATTCTCGGGCTAAATTGGATCGATAGTTATTATTTATTATCTTATCCCTATGGCATACAAATTGAATACATAGGTTATGTTGGCACTCAGCTTATAAAGGGTTGTTAAGATATTACTTACTAAGGGTTGTCGTCATATACATAAGACACTAATTTAAGCAGAACTATAAACTAGTTACATAACACTGTACCACATAAGATTAATCACTCTAGATGCTGAGTGAGAGTCTTAAAGGTTTCATTATAAGATAAATTATAGTTATTTAAATAGCCACTCAATTTAGTAATGCCGATTGTCCCAGCTTTATAGTTGTTGTTTACTGAGGCTGATGTTCTGTAGTGGATACAGCGAACTGATCTGGATGCCCTGGTGCATTCGATATGGAGCAGCTCGTCAGCCAGACAGAGATAGACCGGTTGGTTGTGTGTCAAGCCCCTTAACCGTGGCGTGTAAGTCAACTAGTAAACTCTCCAGAGAGAGGGGTTTCCCTGCCGAATTAAGCCTAGTTTAATGTTATCTTTCCTTGGGCGAATTTGCGGGTTAGTTAGCTAGTTCAGACGGCCTACTTGCCAAGCTCTGGCTATATTGTGTTTGAACCAGGGGGTACATAATGATTCATAACAATTTCGCTGGTGAGTTTAAGAACTTTTCTAATCCATTGGAAGTGATTTTCTAGGGATCAGGGAAAACTCAAACGTTATAATTTTACTTCTTTATGCGACTACATTTTCGGGAGTCAATTAAGAAAATAATAGTTGATCTACGAAGTATTTTAAAAATCCGGATTAATCTTCTTGATTTAGTTGAGGTTGTAATATGTAAAAGGACAACTTTGCAGCAAACTAGAGGAAAATAACACACGGTGTTTTTGAAACCAAAATGTATTCCTTTAAAATTGAAGCACTAGGTCCATATTTTATTCACCAAGCTTAAATTTTTCTTCTGTAAAATATACACGTCTATTTCACTACCAGGTCATCTGCTGCGTTCACATTGCCAGATCCTTCCATTGTGTTTGCATCTGTAAGCTCGACGTCGTCATCTTGAGAATCAGTGACACCTCTGTAATAGTCAAAAGTTTAAAGTTAAGCAATTCCATGCCAAATTATTTATTACGAATATTGTTGATATTTTTAAACGTTTTTACAGCCGCTGAGTTCAACAGTGTTTCTGGACTAACGTTGTTCACAGTCATTACCTTTCTGATGATAGATAATTCACTCACACTGTCAGATTCATAGTTGATTTTGCTTCTAACACGGACGGCGCCACTTTTTTTTCTTGTAAGCTCTATTCCATTGCACAAACATAACCGAAAGTGCCACTGTGAAGAAGGCTTAAGTACATTTAGTACAGATGTTTTGCAGTCAGAAACATGTATCAACTTCCTTTGTCAATTCAGAATTATGTAAAAATTATAACATATTTGTTTGGTGTTATTACTGTTTCCCTACTCTTTATTACTTTCTTTATTCTACCAGGCACCCTGTTGGGAGGAAGGAAGGAATGCCAAAAAATTGGAAATAAAAATTGTAGCTGTTTTGTTGTTTGGGGACACTCCTCTCTGAACCATTTCATAACCACACCAATAACAGTGTTACTTATATTTTTGCCTGGGCATCTGTCTGAGCAAAGTTGAATAAATTCTATGTCCTTATAAGAAAGATCTGCCATTCCAAATGTGTTACGATTTGATGCAGCGGTTTCATTACGTCACTTAAAACATTTATTATCTAGCCGTGTGTACGTAGTATTAACTTACAGTGTCTTTATTCTGAAGTGCTTTCGAATTCCCTTTATAAGCAGTAAAGTTTTACACAAACAGCTGTAAATTATAGCCAGCCGTTTGATCTGAACAAAATGTAAGGCTAGGTCTCTTCTGACAATCATAATCAAAAAAGTACGGCACATTTGTTTTTAATCTTAGAATAAAATGCAGAGGCTATAAGTTTATAAACCCTTTAATTTCACCATTAAGTCAACTTTCTCCTGTACGCCTGAGTCAGCCACTTTTATCTTACTTATGTGTTTAAGGCATGAGGAATAAAGCATCAGGTCCGTGGATCTAAAAACTTATGTTACATTTGTATTGAAATATGAGCCCTAACAGACTATACAAAAATTTAACTTTATTTTCATAAGACCCATTATAGACCATCCGTACTTTTTATAGTAATTATACCACACACAAGCTACTGACATTTAGTTTTGTTCCTGTTGTAGCTTCAGTTTCATTAAATGCATTCCCTGTACAAGCCATAACCGGTTGTAAAAATAATTCTGTTAGACATTCCTAAAACAAACTAAAACATAACCATGTAAATACGAAATTGATATTTTTCATATAAAAGCACACCAGGAAAATAAACTATATTGTATAATAGGAATAACAATAATATAACGTAGTCATTGCAAGTTTACACAAGCCTAGGAGAAAGATTTTAAAAGTATAAAATTCGTCTAAATACGAAATTGACGGTATTGCAAATACTTTTTCACGAATCATGCTGAAATAGGAACACCTAGAAAAAGACAGTTTTGATACAAATCATTAGACACGGAAAAATTTCCGTGTTGTAATATACTGACACTTGGAAAGGTAGAGTTTTGCAGTGAATCTCATTTTTTGTGTCACAATTGTAAAAGGTAAATAGGGGGGGGGGGAGCAAGTTTGACACAAAACATATCTGTATATACATGAAGGGGAAATATCACTGTACTATTTCTATGGAATCTCATATTTCTTAATTTGTGGAAAATGAAATTTTTGCAACTCATTTGCTAATGTATACGTATCACACTTAAAAAACACTAAACAATAATTTACTGCATTTATATTTGTTTTTGTGTGTATAACATACGATTATGTATTTTACTATCTAAGTTGATTTTATTTTAGTCTAAATGTGTGAGGAACTAGTGTTACCAACTATTTTCAACAACTACTGTCTTACGTCATTATGCTTCACAATCATTCATTAAAAATCAAGCAAAACTTTCCTGTTAGGAATGTTGTTTGTTATTGTATGTAAGCGCATCAGATCAAGGAATATTTTTCAATAATAGTTTCGTTTAACACTTAGTTTATTTTTATGAAGTTAAATGTTTCATTATGTTATCCTGCATGCCATAAATTTAATAGTTATACTTAAAGAATTATATTTGAAATTACGGTACGTGATAGAAGGGTCTTCGGAAGTCATTGTATATATGAAATTATGTTGTGCATAAACATTTAATACTTATTGGATACACGCAATAACGTCAACCCTTGTCGGATGCATTCTTGTAGTACACAACTAATACAGAAAATATATGTTATCTTCTAGAAGGTCTTCATTCACGACTGAACACATTTTTGCATGTTCTGTTTGCAAACTTTTTTGTGTGCTGATTTGTTGCATATTTTCTGTGCAAGGTGTTTTGTGTTTGAAGTTCAAGAGCGCAGCAGAGTTTATTTAAAAATAAAATAGATTATGTGGTGTGTGCATTTCGTTAGCCTCGTGATTACTTTTAAAAAATGGCAGAGATTTTTAAATTACTCGTATAGTTAAACATAACTTAAGAATTAGTGTACTGAATTTTATGATTTTTTTTTCACATATGCTGTACAAAAAGTTCATTCTTCTTTTCTGTATTTAGGTAACTCTGTGTTTATAACTTAATAATGTTAGCCATATTTATAATTTTTGCATACTATGAATTATCTGATGAAATATTTTTAGAAATTTTGTCAAATTTGATATATACACTACATTCAAAGCTGACTCTAATTTTGCATATCTCGTTCTTCCTTATGTAATATTTGGAAAACGGCGATTATTTTTCTTTTGATGAAAAGTGGTCTCAGAAAATTTTCCCAAATTTTATTAAACTGGGTACTTGCATATTACTTAGCAAGGTTACTTATATTTAGCATATTTCGTGTACAATACATTTAAACCAATATTATTATTTGATATTTTTAGATTACATAAAGGATTTCGCACGATCTGGTGCTCAATTCAGCGACAGTGGCGCGCTATGGACTCTTTTTGAACTGCTATGGTTTCTTATAAGTTATTTTATCGTCTCTATACTTCTTTTTCCTCTGTTCGCGACCTCTTAACCCTTTGTAGCTGACCTCTGTTCTCTTGTCCCACGCCACTACTCCTCTTCTCAGCGCCTGCGCCGTTGTTAAGCTCTGGCCAGGTTTAGCTGGTGTGCTTGTGTCAGGCCGTTCATTCACTTCTCCTTCTTTCTTAGACAACTGTTGTTTAGTCATGTAAGTTTCTTCCAGCTCCATTAAACAAGTGTGTAGGTGGGAACTTGTTCACCCATGACGTGTAAAGATTTTGTCGTTTTGTGTACGTAAGTTTAATTCTAGCCAGAATTTATATTCTAAATTTAATGTTTCCACTGACATATTTTGAAAATGGTGTTTTGAATGAAAGTATGTGAGATTTAGGTTTGCTATGTTCATGGATTTGATTTCAATTATGTTTTCCTTAGTGTATATTTTTCAAGTGACTTGCATAACGCAGCGGGGCGATGTCGCTTGGTCTTATAACGGTAAGTTGTGTGGCGCTCGTCCATATTTAGCATCATTTATTTACTATTTTGAAATTATTGATAAGCGAAATGAAGTTAACAGATTGGAGCCCATTGACGTGACTTATAACTGGTCATGATTCTATTTCACCGTAATTTGTCATTGTTTTGCCTAAGGTTCAAGATTTTGTTGTGGTCTTATCGCATATGCCAGGTTAAATGTCAGACGCATCTGAAATATTTATACATGTGTTTACATTTGTGAGCTCGTTATGTTTGTTGTTTTACGAGAACTTCATTTTAATTTTGTGTCAATTTTTTAACTGCTTTGGTGCACCACTTCCTATTGTGAATTCACTATTTTATATAACTTTTAGATGGTATTGAAATGTTCATTCGAACAAAGTTTAATGAGAAATATGTACAATTGTTTAGTTAAAATTTTGAGTTCAGTATTTAGCCATTAAATTCGCCTTGTGAAAATTGTAAATATTTCAAATTAAATGTGGAAACATAAATTTCTCTTTTTTCATCGTAAGCCATTTTTGTCACATGCTTGTATTTATAATTTTTCCGGTATTTTAAAACATTTTACCTATTGATTTTTTGTATGAGATATATTAAAGTAAACGAATGTTGAGTCTGTCTTTTGCAACCACAAATGAGGGTCAATATTACTTTCAGTGTTAAATTGAACCCAGTTTGATTAGAGTAGTCTTATTAGTTATTCAGGTAACTACCTGTTATTTATGGAAAGTGTTTTGAACAGTCCAGCGCGTGCTTTTGAATTTTTGTTTAATGATTCCGATTGGTGTTTTTCACGTGACAGCAGTTTGAAACAGCCGTTATTGGCCTTTATAAAGTGCCCCGAAAACATGTATCTGAGCATGATCAACATATCAAATATTAAAAAGAATATTTTCGCATCATTAACAATGCAATTCTTTTCAATATCTTCGGTATAATATTTTCAACATATGCCGTTTTCGGGGTTACTTTGACATTTTAACATATTAGATTTTGGGTTTTCTGGTAAATAAACAGATAATCTGAGCCGAGTATTTTAAATAATTCCATTTATCCTTATAGATAATGCTTGAAACTTTCGTCATTAAATATTATAAAAGTCAAAATTTTGAGTTGTCAAAGTTACCCCGCTAGGTCAAAGTAACCCTTGGTTTACGGTACTACCAAGCATAGGCCTACTCTCTGTGTAACAGATTGTCTCCTGTAATATTTAACATTTATGATGAGCAATCGTTCAACATCAGACATATTCACATAACTTGAAAATTAGTTAACCGTATTTTCTATACAAAGATAATGAGTTACACACGAATATGTAGCCAGACTTAGTTAAAAAATTAACAGTCCCACTTAAAACTCAGTAAAAACTTTGTTTACATTTGCATTATCATACATGACCATTTCTCTCTAATATTGTTAATTCTTAACTAAAGCATAACAGCTGCTAACTGGGAAGTGCATATTTCCATAATTTTTCGTCGTTCAAGTATTATTGTACTCCTTTTAAAGTTAGACAAAGGTTTCAGAAACAAGCATGAAAAATTTTTCTGTTACATAAAAAGTACAGTGCGAGTCTGAATTCAACGGAAAATAATTGTGGGGCAAGTTCTTATGAAAAATACGATAGGGTTTGCATGTCACAGTTTGGCCGAAAGAACAAAGTTAGGAAGTAACGACCACATGAAAATGGACGTGCAGACTATATGGGAACAAAAATTTGAAAACGGAAAACCGTTAGAGATACGGTTCTAAGTTTTGTGTATGTCATACGTTCGTGGTTAAAGTAAAGGTGTTCTAACATGCGTTATGTGCTTCTATTGTTGAATAATTCTGAATTTTTAATTTATAACGTACGATATTTCTAACATGCATGGTTCTAAGTTGTCTGTTTGACCTAACACCTGTGCTTCGATGTATATTGGTTCTAACAAAATTTCATACACAAAAAGGGGGTCTTTCCGTTGTGGTTCATGTGAAATTTTCAAGGCAATATTGTAACAGGGATTGTAGTGACCTGACCAGTTAACGTCCCCTTCTCTCTGCTCCAATATAACGTGAACCTGTGTCCAAGAACAACAGTTTATGAATCGGTTAAGAAAAGAACATTCTTTACCAATATCTGGTAGTGGCATTCTAAAATATACAAATCTTCCGAAATAATATATAAGGATGGATGATGTTAGAAAACTTACTGATCTGCTATTAACCATATATGACGAAGATAATGCTGGAAATATACTTATTAAAATGAAAAAGTTGAAATAATGTATATATCGAATAATAAATTTAGTGATTTTGCTGTAAACAAACCTAAAGGAATTCCAAATCTTACAAGAATATTTTTGGAATCAGAACATCACGGAAAAGGATTACTAAAAAACTTAATTAATTCGTTACTATTCAAATTACATGAACCAGGATGTAACTTTTTAGGCCCTGGAACCAGACTTCAAGAAAGATTGGAAATAAATGTTGAACTAATACACATTATAGAAGATGCAGCAATGGAACACGATATTGCTTATCATAATCATAAATATTTATCTGAGAGGCACGTTGCAAATAAGGAGTTAGATATGAAAGGTTTTAAAATAATTTTACTCCAGATGCAGATTTAAACAAAATATTATGGTCTGGTGTTACATGATCTTCAATGCAATTAAAACGTAAACATTGTTGGGGAATAAAAATAAAACCTTATTAAATTTTTAATGTAATTTTGTAAAAGAATGAGTCTTACTATCTCTGCACCACAACTTAAAAATAAGAAGAAAAAAAATTAAGTGTGGTAACGGTTTAACAGTTCATAAAGGTGGGTAATTATCATAAATGTTTGCTGCATTATGAGCTCTCAGAGCTTTATCTGGTGGTGCATCATCTATTGCTACATCTATAGTTGATGCTAAAAATAAAAGTCAAGAGTTAGAAGAACAAGAAAGACAAAATTTGGAAATGGAAAAACTAGGAGTAGGTATAAAATAATTCGGAGAAAAATATTCCACTTAGTAATTTTGATATTGGAAAACATAAAACAAAAATTAAAAATTAAACATTTTCGGGGTGTATTTATGATTGATCAACTACCAAAATCACCACTAAAAAAATAATGTGGTGTGGCAAACTTAGATATTTATAAAAGCTCTGGTACACACGGGGCTTGTTACTGGAAAGAAAATAACAGTTATTACTTCTTCGATTATTTGATGGTAATCCTTCGATTAAATTAGTTAAATGTCTTTAAAAAAAATAACGCTTATTGAAAAGATAGAATACAAAATGTTGGTAAAGTTAGTTGTGGTTATTTATGTGTGTCAGTACTAGACCATTTATCTCGTAATTTTAAATGTAAAAAAATAATATCTTTGTTAATAAATTATGGTTATCTTTGTTAGTGCGTTAACGAAATCACGGGTTGATATATATTTAAAGTATGATAAATTTTTATAGCTTTTGATAAATGAGATTCAAATGTAAATTCTAAATATAATACTTTACTTAAAGATTTAGAATCAAAGTATGACATTTTTGCTTTAAAAACAGATGTTCATACGGGTGTTTCAATAAACAACAAAATAATTTAAGATTTTATTTGTCAGTTTAAAAAAAAACTTTTAGTTTTGACTGATAGTTATATTAGCGTAAAAGACCTCAGAATTTTTTAGTTGATGATCTAATTGGTAAAAAAAGATGCTGTCAATAAAAATTGTTAGATAAAGAATTAAATGATTAATAATGTTACGGTGGAAATTTTCAAGGTTTATTTTTTTAAGAGAGTCCTGTTTTTTCTTCGGACTTGTTGTATAATTTGATGTTTTACGTCTTTGTGTAGAGTTATCGGGTTAGCTTGTTAAATTTGTTTTATCTCACATCCGATGGAGGATATTTTTCTTGGTGTCGTGGCCAGATTAAATAGTTGGTAGTTTGGTTT
>PNEQ01032812.1:0-24390 GCA_003012365.1 Medauroidea extradentata
TGTCTAGTATATATAGGGGTGCGCCAGCAGCAAATGGTCAGAGACGGCGTCCTGGTTGCCCTAGGGGTAGCATGTTAAGTTAAGTATTTTTCTGTAAATGTCACTATGCCCGATTAGAGATTGATTGATTAAAAGTAAATTCTATGGGTATGGTTAGTTTAGTTTTTGGTATTATTTTATTATTATTGTCATGGTTCATGTTGGTCTAAAAATAATTGTGAGAAATCCGCAATGAATTTAAGTTACTATGAGGACCAAGGTTTTGTCCATATTACAGTTTTGGAAAATTGTTTAAAACATTTGAGGAAACAATAATATCTTTGAATGTTCGTATACCAAAGGGGCGAGTTTGTTATCATTGAAGTATTTGTGGTATGATTAATGTCTTTGTATATCAAGGGGCGTGATTATTATAACTGAAGGAATTGTGTAATAACTTTGTACCTGAAATTAATTGTTTTATATGGGTCTTTTTAAAAAAAATTTCCAAGATGCAAATATCTTGTGCCCACAAATAAATTACGAAACTTAAATAATATTTTTATTTTTTTCTATGTTTGTGAAAACATCCGTCAAATTTTTGCACCTGTAAAACTGTCTTCATCTTTTATTAATTGAATATCCATATTGGGTTTCACTGATGTGCGGCAAATGTTAAGAGAGCATTTAAGCACTATTCCGAGCAGAAAAAAGACAATAACTCGACTGTCAAATTGTTGTACAGCGTGTTCTCAGAGTATTTGCTTGAGAAAATGAACAAGGTCCGAATGAGCTATGTAACCTACTTCAAGTATTTCAAGCAACATTGTGACTATGGTTTTAACAGCCAAAAACTGACGTCTCCGACTTTTGTACTTCTTGTGAACAAAAGCTAAAGATTGACCCCTGTGACTCGTGCAAACTAGAATACATGATCTATTAGACCACAACCAAAAGGTATCATTAATTGAAAAATGATTTTTTTTTTCATAAAGCTAAATCTGACCCCACGTATCTTGGTATTGAGTTTGATTATTCATAGAATCTACCTGTACCTAAAATGAATGTAACATGTCAGTTTTACAAACGCCTCTTATGGTGGTTTGCATTAGTGTCCGTATACACATTGATGACACATCTTACATGTACTACTTCATGGAAATACAAGCCAAAAAAGATCCAAACTCGGTAGCATAGTTTATCTATGATGCTTTGAATAAGAAGTTGATGAACTTTCCTGATGTGAAGCGTATTGTTCTGTTCTCTGATGCATGTGGAGGGCAGAACAAAAACTCTGTGATAGTGTCATTTTCTTCATAGGTAGCAAAACTGTTTAGTGTAAAGGTTATTTATCCTTTTCCAGTTCGAGGTCTCTCATTTGGGCAACGTGACAGGAATTTTGGGCTTGTCAAAGCAAAACTAAAAAAGAAAGAAACCACATGTACTGCAAAGCCCTATTTATCTGTTATGGCTCTGTGTAAAACACATCCAACTCATTTTGCTGTGATTATGGACAGAACCTTACTCAGAGAATGGAAAGAAGGCCTTAAAACACGTGTTCAAATTTCAACAGTATGTTCTACTGAAATATTCAACAACGTATGCAGGCACTTACACGCCATTTCTACTTTGGAATCAGCGCTACATTAGAAGACTGTTACAAAATATACTACTTCCTGAAGTCGCACGCAATCCTGTGAAGGCTGAGAAAGAAAAATATGTGAAGGATTTACTCCAGTATATGGATTCTGAAAGTTGTTCATGGCTTAACATTATGTATGAAGAAAACCGCTAGCAGCTATAAACAGAACTCAGTTATAAGTTATTTTCTTTATTTTGAACACATTGTTAAGTAAATTTTATGTGTGACACTGTAATTGCTGTGATGTGGAGAAGGAAAATTGTTTCAGAAAGGAACAGGATGTGCTAGTGAATGGTTGCTAACATTTATTTTGTTGGGTGGCATGTTTGAAGAAAATAACAAGCAACTATTAACAGATTTATTGTTATTAGTTACGTCTACATTATTTTAACACATTGTTGAATGAATGTTAATGTAAAACGAACAAATATGATAAATTGTAATGTGATGAATTTCTATCATTCTGAATATTGTCCTTAGAAGCTGCCTACAACATTAATTACTCAGTATTTCGCATGTTTTGCTTCAAGTTGATAGTAAAAGTAGGCATTTATTTTTCATGCGTTATTCTTATAATGTGCTAAGTGTGTTTTTCTTTATAATTACATATTGTTTTGATAGAATTAAAAAATATACATATATTTGTAATTTTGCATATTTATCGAAAATTTCAATTTATGGAAAAAGGCCACATGCAAGTATGTAAACAAACAATGCAAAATAACAATAATAACATCCAGGATTAATTTGTATTGCAGTTTACTTCTACATTAGAATATTTGCATGTACAGTTAATTAGCATTGTGCAGTAAAATTTATCTGGATATCTAAAATACGAAAACATAATTTTTAAACTTCAATATCTCAAAATACCATTTTGGCGTATGTGCCCTTCTTTCAGAAATATCCCCAATAAAGGATTACAATATTCAAAAATGTGTTTTAAAATATTGTTTACATATAAACAGCTACACACAAATTAAAAATGGAATCCAGTTCTTTATTTCCAACGGTACTTATAGTGCATTGGTCGTATACTTTGAGATGACGGAGATGATATAAACTTTTAACTTGATACACATTTTTTTCGCAGTAAAACTAAATAAATTTATTACTGTACATATTAAACACTGTTAAAATCGTTACATAAACACAAACAACTCTTATGCATGCGAAATGAGGATCTTGGCACACGCATATATGTGTGCGTACATATTCCATAATAATGTTGCTTGTAAGAGCATTAACTGAACAAGTGCGCCGTTGTGCGTATGGTAGGTTGACGAATTATTTTTAAGTAGCCATTAATCGTAAAGCAAGACAGCAGTCCCTGGCAAATAAACACAAAAATGCCCACCAATAAAAACATAGAAGAGAACAGAAGGAGGCACCTTAACAAACACACAAAACCAGAGGAAGCTGTTGTAAACAAACAATATCAAAGTGGAAGCAATGCACGATTAAATAAATGCTGGGCTACCATACGCAACGGGCAAAGAAAAATAATTATTTAAATAAATAAATAGGCTCTTTCGCCATGACAAACAATATACATCAGAGGAACATATATTAAATGAGAACTCTAACATTTGTGGTTGCTCAAAATTATTGTTTAATTTTTAATGCAATATTAAATATTTTGTTTTCATTTTCTTTTCTTTTAAAATAAAATTCACAACATTATTGACATCGATGAATAGTCCATTAATACTGAAATTGTACTGAAATTATAAAAAGCCCAAATCTTGCAGGCGCAGTTAAATGAAAATAGTGAATTGATTACGCAATTATTACTTTTCTTAAATTCACAATAAAATTATCGAAAAAATAAATGCCCATTCTATAGGCTAAATAAATACTGCACGTCCGAATCAATGACGTAATTATTTAATAAAAACAAAATTAAAAGTAATATGGATGCATACGTTAGGCCTTATAAAATTTTAAATTGTTATTAAATTCAAATTAATTGTTAAAAAAGAAAAAATATTACATAAAAAAGGTAAGTGTGACAGCTGTTAATTTATAGATTAAAATATACAAATTTAGTTGCCGCTTATCTGATCAAATTCCCGCAGTAGAAGAGTACAGCACGCTGGGATGGCTTCATATTTCCCAGTTACAGTGGCGAAACAAAGAAGACGAAAAGGCGAAGAAAAGGCCCCAAAACAGGCCAGAAAGACTGGACGTCTGTGGTAGAGACTACGGGTCAGCTCGTCAATAGTCCAGCTTGTGAATAGGCCAAGACGCGAATCGGCAGGGACGTGAACCCTTACTACACAGAAATTATCAAAAAATTCAAGAAGATGAATTTTAAATAGAGAATAAGACCTCTCGTAGGAAAATTACTCACCAGACGAGGGCGAAGAGAATCACTTGAAATTACAGACGAAACAACCTCAATTAAAGATTAAAAAAAAATATGTAGCACTACAGTTTTACTACATAAAAATATTGATTAGCTAAATTATATAATAATAAGTAAATAACGGCAACTCAAGTGCCAAGATCTGTCAAAAGGCAGGAACACCAAACATACTCATCTTGACGATACGGTGGTTGACGGCAGTGTTAAGAAAAGCAACGGAAGAAGCTGCAGAAACGTAGAACAAATGAGCATCGAAAATGGTTAGCAACAGTACCAACATCGGCAAAGTGCACATTGAAGCACAGTAGCATGCGATATTCACGTGAACAGAATCGCTAAACTGCACTGAAATCACGCGGTGAAATACAGAAATCACGCACTGCAACGGCAGCAGCACGTGGCATGAAGACGGAGGTACGACAGAACAACTGACAGAGGAATGTAAATCACAGCAGCGACTATCCTGCTAAGAGGAAACACTGTAGCGCGACTAGGTTCGGCTCAAACTAATGTAGCAAGAAAGAATAGCTGTAAATAAAAGTGAATTTTCTGAAATATTATTAATAAATTATAATTACTCAAGAACAGTAATATAAATTAAACAAGTTAATAATCATGCAAAAAAATTAATTAGCCTAAATTTAAGAAATATAAATAAGATGAATTTAATATGTATATTATTTAAGTCGTGTCGTATTTGATACGGCACACAAGTTACTCTCATAACGTGTTACAGAATAGAATAAATTATTTTAACTGTCATGTTAAATAACCTTCCATCTGCACGATCGCTTCTAAAAGAAACACAACACATGCAGATGCATTCGTCTGCAGGAGGCTCTCAAATGTTCTAAAAACTAATTAAAACATATTGGTGTTACCTCTAAATATAAAAGAGAACACTGACTAACTGACATATCAAACTGCAGCTCAAACCATTGGACCTAGAATCGTGAGATTTTTTTATGCGATTTCCCCTCAGGTCGTCGGCGAGCACTAAGAAGGAATTTTTTCGAAATTCGACCTCTAAGGGGGTGAAAAGTGGTGAAATGTATTTCCGAAGAAACGTCGATAGAGCTCTTACACGAAAGCATATCATCGTGATTTTTACTTTAATATGACACTCATAAAGATGCGTATTAGCCAATTTCAGGACTCTTCGAAATTCAACATTTAAGGGGGTGAATAAACGTTAAATGTGTTTCCCATTACTCATCTATATCTATCGAATCCTTCGGGACAGAGTATTTGTTTTCATTTCAAAATGTTGCTTACGTAAATACCCAAAAATAAGTTTTAGGATTTATTTAAATTCGACCCATAAGCAGTAAAAAGGGGAAAATATGTATTTTGTATTAATCGTCTATATCACTGGAATACAATTGGCTATCGTCGTTATTTTTACTTCAATTGGTTACGTATAAAAATGACTATGACAGGACTCCCAACCTTTTTGAAATAGGACAATTAAGGGGGTGAAAATATGTGAAATGTGTTTTTGGTTATTCCTCCATATCTGTCGACCCAATCGAGAAATCGAAGTTTTCTTTGCTTTAGATCGATGCTTATGTAAATATCCAAAATACCATTAAAATACATTTTCATAATTTTGTCCCAAAGAGGCAAGAAAGAGTCAAACGTGTTTTCAATTTACAATCGATACATGTCGACAACATTGATATTTTATATAGCGATGTGATTTTTGTTTAAGACTGTTACTTACTAAATACCAGAAAAGAAATTTAAACAATTTTCGAAATTCTCCGCCTAAGGAAGTGAAAAGGGGTGAAAAGTGATGAAATGTGTTTTCAATTAATCATCTATATATCTTGACTCCAGCAGGCTGTTGTGTTTTTCACGTCCAAGAGACACAAGTAAAGTAGTCCAAAATGTGATTCAAGGGTTTTTCGAAATTCAGTCTCTTAGGAATTGAAAGACCTGGAACGTGTTTTAGATAAATCTTAGATATATATCGAACCCCTCCAGATATTTAATTTATTTTTGCTTTAGGATGATAATTAGGTAAATAGCCGCAAATAGGTATCAAAATTTTTTAAAACTCTCAATACTGTACAGGGGTTATATATGGTTTGTAATGAATGGTCGATTTTGCTTTGACTGAATGAGCTTTTGTCGTGGTTTTTACTTCACTTGGATAGTTAAACAAATATTTAAGGTGTGAAATTAGGATTTTTCGTAATTCGAATCCTGAAGGGGTGAAAAGGCATAAAACACATTTTATATCAGCCGATGATACTTAACTAACCAGTAGAGATATTGAGGTGTTGTTCGCGTCATAATGATACTTACGTAAGCACCTAAAAAAGTAAAGCAAGTTCTTTTTATTTTATAAGGTAACTTGATTAAGAAGAAAACTTAGTTTGTGAACTTTCAAGGCAGACGATCAGAAAAGCAAGTATGACCAGCGAGAAGTAAATTATACAGTAGTTTCATTCTGCAGTTCTTCCGAGACGCGGTGTTGTACAACCTCAATGAGCTCAGGAAAATAACATTATATTAATTAAATTAGTTTATGAATAATTTCGACTTTATGTTGCACAGTTTTTTGTAGCTCTGATCTATTGTTAGAGAGGTTCTGGGCAGCGGCGTCGTTCAGGTTTTCCTTGGAGGGGGGGGGGGGGAGTGCGCAAGATTTTTTTTTGGCGACAGTGACCTTGTTGCATCTTTTTTATTAATTAAGCGTGTATACATTAGAAACTTTAATAATAAAACTTCAGTTGTATGTGCTTAAGTTAGCATTATTTAAATAACAAAATATAAAATATATATGTACAATACGAAATCTCCCCTGCCCACTCCCTAAATGACGCCCCTGGTTCTGGGCTCAAATTCTTTTAAAGGCTGTCCAATTGTGCAAGTCAGACACACAAAAACTGCAAGGAAGATTAAATTAGAGCAATTTCGACGAAGTCGTTCCAAAGTGGCGCAAATTGATTATGAAGTCCACTATCTACTGAAGATCCTTGACAACATCATCCCACATATACTTTATCTCACTAACCTCAAGGTTGAGGCACAGAATATATTTATATTTCAACGAAACATTATCTCGCCATAACTCTCTAATGCCACTTAACCGCAAGTGAAGGTTTTGAAAAACAAGTATGTTATTGAAAGCACCATCACCAATGATTGTGCTCACGAGTAATCGTTCTTAATACAATGTAAACTATGTATTTCATTTGATTACCCTCTTACAATAAAGAGTCTGTAATTACCTCACAATGTCAACATTGATATTACTATAAATAAGACCCAACGAAGTCACTGTTAGTGGCAGGGACAAACTTATGACAACATTTCGTGTGGACAGCTATAACTACTTATCCTGCTGCAGAATTAGCTCAACTAGTAGATATGCCATTCAAAGCTTTAAGGACTGAACTACCTATCTGGTGTACAAAGAGTTTATTAAGTTAAAGTAAATATGATTTGCTCTGAGTAATAACATACACGAGCAAAGCCACGGGCGCACTGCTAGTATGATATATTATTTCTGATCAAACAGCAACAGCAAGAAGACGTGTCGTAGACGCCAGACATGAGTTTTCCTGCTACGAAGCCTAGACGCCCTCACACATATCTGCTCTCCCGACCAATCTGGGTGTTTACTGACTAGTGCCAGACATCTTTATAACTTTAACTCACATCTCAGCAAGACAGCATTAACTTATAATAGTAGTATGGTTATGTATGTTCAGGGACAAGAGGGTTGAGAGTTCGGAATTCTCGGATTCGCATCCGCCATCTTGGATGATGTCACCACCACAATCTAGTTTCCGGTCGTCATCTTGGATTGCGTCATTTCAACCTGCCCGCCATCTTTGTTTTTCATTTTCTCCTGCTCTTTCATTCTACCTAATCGTCTGCTGTAGGCAGTCATCTTTGTCGCTATCTTGGTACACCATATCCACCATCTTGGTATTCCCCAATCACTCATATTGTCTACCATTTCCCCCAATTTTAAACAGTTATTAGTGTACATCACCTAGAGCCCGCCACATTAAAAATTTTATTTTTTGAAATTCCCGCGATATGTGTTTACTTGGTCGATTAATCGATTATTTTATTTAGCACTAGGAATATCCACCAGGGGCGCTACTTTGAGCCACCATTTTTGTTTCCTATTTACTCACTTGATTCGACTCCACCAGACTGCGTGAGTGTTTAAGGACGACGTGTGACGTACCATAGGCGGGACTCTCGCCCCTATCACCAATATAATTTTTATTATATTTTTAAATGCATTCCTCCAGGCATTGAGATAGACAAGTCTTGACAGGTACGATACTTCACCATAGTAATTTGTTATTATTTTGTGTAATAATAGCTGCATTATAATTCCTTTCAATTAATTAATGCATTTTTAAAAACATTTTAGAGCAAGAAATAATAACGTAGTTGTGTGCCATGTAAACACTGATTCAGTGTACAAGGACTGTTGCATATGATGCTCTTTAAAAAAAAGTTATAGTACATTTATAGAAAAGGCTCACAGATACACAAAATTAACATCCAAAAAATTAATTTACTAACACAAATATTTACATTGATATTTACCCTTCCCTATGTACTAAATCACGAAAACGGTACAAGTTTAGCAATAAACTGTCTCACATCTGCAGCATTTCTCCTCGCAGCCTTCGCACATCTTCTAGAACACTACAATTAATACTACACATATGGCGAGTAATATGGGTCGTCATCGCTATCTCCTTCTTGAACAGATGTACCGTACCTCCGCATGTAGCTCACATAGTCTAACATCCTCCTCCTCTTCCTGATCGCTATCACTGTACACTTCCTCCAGGTCCTTGGTTCGTGTGATGGCTGAGCCCATTGTTGAACACAGAGCGTACTCACTGCCGTCATCCTTAAGGGGCAGAACCTCGACCCGGACACGGCAGACCTGCAGTGTTGTCTTCTTCCTCGCTCCACAGCAGTGGTAGAGATGGATGCACTGGTGTAGCTGATTTACGAACTGGAGATCTGCTTCGATAGCACATAATAAGACTGAGTGGTTGTGCTGGAGTATATGCCTCATTATGAGTTCAATTATATCATCAAATGCTTCGGTGTCTTCCTCTAGCAAGGCACAGAATACTCCCTTCTCACTCGACAAGGCAATATGAACTGGTAGAGGTGTAAACACCCACCAGCCCCCTGTATGCATCCTCTCTCTTCGCACGTCGGACGGGTCTCTACATGCGCATGGAGCATGACTCAAAGGCTGTGGATGCACGTGAGATACGTGCATCACCAGGCTTGATGGCCCAAGTCATTAGGTACTTGGACAGTCCAGCTCTTCCCAAGGGCGAGATGACGAAACTGCATGCCTTTCCCCAACCAGCTCATCGCCTCGAGTTCCAACAAGCTCACAGTTTGTGTGTGCTGACATCACAGACTCCCTTCCAGGGACCCTCGTAGCAGTTCCTACTATTCCCAATAAAAAGAACTTTTGCTAATAAATAATAACACAGAAGTTCAGTTTTTAACAAAAAGATTTATTCATTCCTTCATACACAAGAATTCACATTATTTATATGTAATGTCTCGACGAATCCAACTGTCGTGGCTTGCATTGAACCCAACCATCGCACTAGCACTTTATTTCCTTTCTTCATCAAAACCTTCTTGACCAAAAACGTGTTTGGATAGTTGGTGACTTGAATATCTTCGCAGTAGAAACCTCCTCGAATAGTCTTGCCTTCCACGTCTTCTTGGCAGCATGTTATCGGTTTGTAGTGACATATTTTGACCACTTTAAATATATCAGTGCTCCAGTTTGGTGTGTAGCCTTTCGTAAATGTTCCCTTTACTCGCAATATCCTTATGTAGTCTCCAACCTTCGCTTTAGGTTTTTGCAGGTCCAGTTTCTTCTCACTTTGTACATACAGTGTGCAGAAAAGGATGATCCTTGAAATCTGCAGGCATCATCTTCGTAGTTCGATTACTTTTTGATTATATTTTGACACATATTTGGGCAATAAATCCATCTACTTGTAACTTCCTTACACAAAAAATTTTTCCATGTTTCATTCTTCAAAATACTAGCCTTAAGATCACTGTGGGGGCAGAGTAATGGTTTATGTTATGTTTCGACATCAGTGCTCGAAATGACGAGATGTAGAATTCTTAGCAGAGGTCAGAACTTAGATTTTTGCGCGGACCTTTATCTTGCAAAACAATGTTCATTGCATTTGTTATATACTTACCACCCTTAGTTTTTTATGGTCATATCCCCAGAATATTTTCTGTAGCTGTTAATAACAGCCAGAATGAACTCATAAACTTTATAATTGCAAGCATAAGAAATCATTTCCACAATGTCTGCTTGATTCAAGTCAATCATAGCAAACACCCACACTGTACTTCGAGGCCAGTTTCGCCTTGCAGGCTTGTGAAGCTCGCCCAGAGTCTTTTTTTTTTTGTTTCATTCTATGGAACCATATATGCACAATTCTTCGACTGTGCTGGATAATTCACTTGCATGATAATTATTTCCAGTCTGC
The DNA here is from genome assembly GCA_003012365.1 of Medauroidea extradentata. NCBI lineage: Eukaryota > Metazoa > Arthropoda > Insecta > Phasmatodea > Phasmatidae > Medauroidea > Medauroidea extradentata. The sequence goes on from PNEQ01032812.1 coordinate 10,523, forward strand.
TGAGATCAACGAGTATACATCTGTGTACAATTTCGATGACATCATTCCAGTAAACATATTCTGGAAGTCTCCCATCTTCCCTTTTCTTACGTAAATCGAGACTAGAACATATGTATGACCCACACAATTATGCATTCTCTTTACACAACTATGCACACTCCTCACACAGCAATGCATTCTCCTCACATATCTCAGCCCCCATTTACTTTTACTGAGCATGGCTCCACACATGCTCCTCGCGCTCCTCACAAGTCTCCTCACACTCCTCACATATTTCCTTATGCTCCTTCTCACGCTCCTCACATCTACATAGCCTCCACACATGACTCTACAATCTGCTCCACATTTACTACAAATTCTGCACGATCCGCCCTCCTTGAGGACCACCACATTTCATTTATAATTTGTTTCTTTTTGTGTGGAAACTATGTTTCATTAATTTCACTTATGTATAACTTACAAATTTTAGGAATCCTACAGGGAACTAAAATAATATTTATCTCCATTACACTCACATCACACTTTTACAATGACTTACAGTTTTCAAAATTGTTCAAAACTGGTGGGTAAATGGTAAACAATATGGCTGATTGGGGAATACCAAGATGGTGGATATGGTGTACCAATATGGCGACAAAGATGACTGGCTACAGCAGACGATTAGGTGGAATGAGAGAGCAAGAAAAATTACGAGTGGAATGAGAGAGCAGGAGAAAATTAAAATCCAAGTTTGTGGGCGGGCTGAAATGACGCAATGCAATACGGCAGCCAGAAATGACGTAGTCCAAGATGACTGCCGGAAACAAGACGGCGGCGGTGACGTCAACCAAGATGGCGGACACAAATCCGAGAATTCCGAACCCTCAACCCTCTTGTCCTCGGGCGTACACAACCATACTACTTAGAATATTAGGCAGTTAAACACAGGTATTAAAATGTATTATTAAAATAGGCTAAGAATGTCGAGACCTAAAAATTGGAAGGAAAAATACTGATTAGAAAACAGGAAAATAAAACATAAAAATTAGTTGGGCTGTTTCAGAAAAAAAAACATAGCTTTTTGGTAATCCTGTGTTTGGCAGCTTTGCAGAATGCTTCTAGGATAGTTATGTACCTGGTCTTAGAGGTCGGTTCGCCATAGCGGTGGGTTGTCTTGCTCGCTGTTCACGTAGAACCTCTTCTGGACCAATTGGTAAGTCCATCTCGTTAACAAATATGCGGCATGAGTCTTTCTCTACCGTTCCCATGAACTTCAATTTCACCTCCCATGTATACTTCTTCCCATACTTCTCAGCTATTGCTTCGTAAATGCTGTCGTACGCAGGTTCCGTATCTGTTGACATATAAGAAAATGTGACAGTTTATAATAAGAAAATACATTTTTTTTATTTCTTTAATGGGACACACACATACACTCACCTTTGCAATACAAAAATAACACAAATAAAATGAATTTGTCACTCACATAGGATATTACCTTACTGCAAGCCTTGCATTTAACTTGCAGTTAGAAACTTGTACAGGTAAGCTTACTGAAAGCCTTGATTTTGGCTTGCAATTTTCCCAGATTGCATATAAGCTTATGTCAAGCTTGAATTGGATTTACACAGCAAACTTGCTCTCAAGACTTACAACGAGCCTGCGGCAAACTTGCATTTTACTTAAATGTGACGTAAATAGCAAACATGCTTATGTTATTTGCTGCAAGCCTGGTCCAAGCTTGTGGCAAGATAGCATTTTATTCAATTTTTATTTAGTAATCTTGCTCGTGAGACTTTCGGCAAGTGATAATTGAGCTTGTTCGATCTTGCTTGGACTTGAATTTCGTGTATGTAAATTACCAAACACATTAGCAATTCGTTCATTTCATACACTAATTTTACAAAACTGTTTACGATATTCTGTAACGAAATATTGTAAACTTTTATTACTTCAGCCACACATGTTATTTGGACAAATTCGGAAACCGTATATTACAAAGTTCAATATCTAATAAACATATCATACACCTTCTAGCTGCTTGTTTTGACGGTGGTCGTGTTGTTAGAATGTCTGCCCAGCAGGCCAAATGTTGAAGGTTCGAATCCCGGAATAATCATATTTCCAAGTCGTTGTAAATCAATATCAGAGATAAAAATTACATACGCATTACATTTTAATGAAATACTAATTTAAATATGAAGGGCTTGCGAAGTCAGCTTGTATATTACATCTTGCTGCAAGCTTATTTCAAGCTTACATAGCTGTCTTGACTTTCATTGCAAGTTAAATTTAAGTTTACAAAATAAGCTTGCAGCAAGCTACTTTGGTGACAACTAGCAAACCAACTTGCTATCTGAAAGCTTTTTGGTTTACATGTCAAGCTTACTGTAAGCACATTGACATTTAAGCTAGTCTGCAGCAAACTAATTCTGCTATCTGGGCGGCGTAACTAAAAAGCCTGCTTTCCCTAAGGTTTGTGAAAATTGTATAATCTTTCAAGTACCAGTAGTTCCTGAGATATGACATGCAATCACAGTTCATATCGTACCATTATGGCGACCAAAGATTATTTCTTTTCCAAATAGTAAAGTGTATTTTCTCCGTAAAGTAATGAGTATGTCTTGTATCTTTCATTTACTGCTGTAATAACAAAAATACATATTTCATCAATTTAAGGGACTAATAAAAAATAAATATGCCACTTTAAATAATTTTCGCATGTTGTATGTTGTATACCATGTAAGGTCAATGCAAACTGCTAGGGTTGGCCACACTGGCAACAGACAAAAACAAGTCAGTTAATTATTAATTATAATATCTTTGTGTGGTTTCAAAATTGACTAATATAATAAACACGTTTTATTATATAGAAACAGTCATAGTTATTATGGGCCTACCTTAAATACATCATGACGCAGTGATGTGAAAAGTAAATATGAAGTAGTAGTCAGAAACATCGGGTCATGATAGTAATGAGCATTATTATTGTGAGGTGTACATAGTTCTCGTATTCAGACAATTTCGGCATTAATTCCACTACCTGGACCTGTAAATATCGATGTGCCGAATATGGCGTCCAGTTGGGTGGTATCCTACCAAAAGTTCTAGCTGTACACAATGGCAGCAGGGCGAATCAAAGCTGACGATGAAGTTAAATGTGCCATATGGCTCTGCCTTGTTGGTGAAGAGGCACTACGCTAGTATGACACTTTCAAGTTTGAGGGATATGAAGGAAATAACGACAAAAATTAAATGATATCGGGCATTGTCTTAGAATTACAGGTCTAGACACTAATGCTACCAATGCTATTGAGTTGATCCCTTTATGATTCAAAGCACTACTAGCAATGAAGAGTTGTTTTAACAATGCAATATACAGTTGTATTAGCAGTGCTCCAAGCGGCTCCGGTACGAACTTGCTACTTTTAATTCCATTTACGCAATGTTAAAACAACGCCAGAGTGCCAGTGGCACCAATAAGTCAAATAGGGTAAATTTTCATCACCCAGTGTCCAGACCTATTCATCTATGGCCATGTTGTCGGATAAGCTTTAGTAATTAATTAATAAATTGGTGGGGAAACTGTGACACAAAATTGGCAAAAAAAAATAATTGTTGCTCTGATTGCTACCAAACTTCACAGGAATTACCCGCTAGGCTGATCTGAAGATTGCATGTAAATTTAATAGAAATGGCTCCAGCTGTTCTGGAGTCCATAGGGAATATATATATATATATATATATATATATATATATATATATATATATATATATGTTATGTTGGTTTGTGTACGCTTCAAAAACTCAAAATGTTCTGCACCGATCGAGCTGAAATTTTAGCATGATATATAATCCGCATCAAGGATTGTTTTTTAATCTAATTTGCGACCGCGAAAAAAATAATAAAAAATAAAAAAAAGGCGAGGAAAACACTTGCTGACATCCGCAATAGTAATGGCGCAGTCACATGAGAAACAATATTCGTTCCCGATTACATTGTTCATTTACAAAAAAAATTGCATCTGATTCTGATTATTATACAATCTGAATTAAATATTCACTTAAATCAAGGAACTTTTGTGTGATCGTGTCGTGATCGAACTGCTCCTTTCACCAAATCGTAAGTAGAGGTTATATTCTATATGAAAGATGGACAGTTTTCGAGCTGCAGCTATGAGAATCACGAGAGATAGGAGAATATAAGAGCTGTGAGAGCCATAAGAAGTTATAATCTCATTCCTTTCTTCCGTTCCAGTGAAAACCGAAATAATACCTCGCAGAAAGTATTCTTTGTTTTGTTTCTCATTTCGCAACCATTCAATCACAATGTGCCACAGCGAAGCGTGGCAAGGTACAGCTATAGAGAAATAAAGATGAATTAAAAAAAGAAGTTCTGCAATTAAAGTACGTTAAGCGCAGTGGACTGGACAAATCTGTTTGTATTTGATGTTTTAAAGATAAACAGTGAATATAGTTTAATATAGAATATAGTATCACCATCAATTAACACGTAACTAAAAGTTAGTTACTCTTTTTTATAGTACACGCGGGCGAAGCCGCAACGGGACAGCTAGTGTGTGTGTGTGTGTGTGTTTATATATATAAATAAATATATATATATATATATATATATATATATATATAGGATGTTCACAAAAAAACACCGACAAAGTCCGGCAGGTTATTCCTTGTCAAAAATAAAGCAGAAAATACAGGATGTTTACAGAAGGGACAAACTTCGCATGCGTGTTCCTCTCGAAAAAAGAAGACGAAAACGTGCTGTGCACTATCCGCCAAATGTAATATGAAGGGAGTTATGAGCCCCCAAATATCAAATTTGAAGACAGTATTTTCCCAAAACATCAGAAACTAATTGACATAACAATACAATATTTTCAGCATTGCTCAATGCTATTAGGATCTTCAAACCAGCAGCAAAGTCTGGTTGATACCTTCCTCCCTTATGAAAATAGCGGGGATGGCTACTCTCTAATTGCATACAACTTTGTCACCGTTAAGATATGTGAACAATTTAAGACGACGTATTGTGTAATAAGACCTGTGAGACGAAAAATGTCCTCTTGTTGCAACTGTCTAGGACCTATAGTTTTCGTGTAAAACGCACACTAAGGTTCGGTTGCTGCTACAGAGGGCCAGGAAGGAACTGTTGGAAACAGAGCTACTGTATTGTTTGAGACGTACGACATGAGTGTGAACATGAGTGAATATTTGTGTAACTAACAGTTGTATTATTGTTCACATATCATTTTGCAGAGTATTTCCTGTAACATTGTTATTATTCAGATACCTTGCATAAATGCCATTTACATACTGCGTCAATTTGTGATTCATTATGTTCGTACTTGTCTGAAAAATGATACACCACTTGACATAAACAAACAATATCTTCAGCATTGCTCATGGGGTCTTCAACCCTACCGCAATTGCTGGTTGATATCTACCAGCCTTACCACAATACGTAGTAGGGGTGGCTACCCTCTAATGGCATAGAACGTTGTTACCATCGGGATATTTGAACATTTGGAGATGATTTATTAAGAAACTAGGCAAATTCATAAGACATACTACTACAACATTATCGTACAAGACCTCGTTTATTACTTGTCCTGCCCTCAGAGGGCACCTGCTGCAAGACATTACATCCGTGCTGACGATACTGACTGTGCTGCTACGGTCGCTGACATGGGTGCATGCAAACTGTCTCTAAGGAACGTGTGACGTCAGGTACATGTCAAACGCCCCCCACCAGGAAGACCGTTTGTGCATGTTGTACCTTAAGTGTAACATTTGGGAGCTGTGGGAAGGCGTCTGGTGCGCAAGAAGAAGCTGTGTGGTTTGAGCTCTGTATTGGCCGTTATTCTGTGTGCTGGGTGCTGGTTGAGACGCCTCTGGTTCTGTCTAGGCGCTTGACCTTGGGGGTCAGGCCCCCAGCAGTGGCATGGTAGAGCGATGTGCTGTGGGTGTTTTGAACGATGCGGAGAGTTGCTCCAGTGTCGTCGCAGTCGTCTTCGCTGTCCGATGCTTGGGTGCTAGGAGAGATTTCACGTGGCCACTATCGTGAGGTCGTTTGTTGTCCTTGCTCGACTCGCTGCGGCATTGGCCCTGTTACTCGCTCCTCTTGAGTTGGCTGCATCTGCCCATAAGGTGCTCGATTCCCACTCCATTGCGATATCAGTATGCTCGGAACACACCCCTATTGTATCCAGGGCAACGTCTTGTTCTATCACGTGAACAGTCTGCCTGTGTTCTTGGTTGTTTTGCGCTGTCATGTCCTGCTCCACGTGGGTGTTCCCTGGTGACGTATTTTCGTCGGGTCCTGTCTCGTTTAGCAATCCGCTACAATTTTGGTGTGGCATTGTTTGCTGTGGTGGGTCAGTGTCTATCTCACCTTGTGTCGTGGGCTCTTCCGCCTCCGCTTCTGTCCATGCGCGCCGTTCTTTGCTTATGCGTGGGTCTGGCGAATCCAGACTCAGTGCATGATGCAAGTCGTGTCTGTGCGATATCCTTGTGCGGCACTGTCCTATCCGTATCATGTACGTGTTAGCGCTCAGTGTTTTTATCATAGTGTGCAGCCCACTCTACTTCGGACCTAAGTCTGCTCAAAAGTTTCTTTTGTGTTGAGGAAAACATATGTTCCTTCACACTTTACTTTCTGCCCTATGCATAGCTGGTTTGGAGGTCGAGTTGTTGCTGGTACCCACTCTGAGTTGTAGTTGTTATGGTTTCGGTGGGCGCTTAGTACATCAGCCTGCCGTCACTCACTGTGTCATGCTCAGCTCTCCGGGGATGTTGGGCTCTGTGACTGCTGACAGTTGAATTCTCCTGGTAGGGTTAAGGTACGACCCTGCAGTAGCGCTGCTGGTGAATACCCTGTGGCTTCGTTTACGCATCGCCGTATGGTGAACAGAGCTCGTGGCAATTGTTCGACCCATTTACTGTGATCTTCCCCAGTATGGAGACGTAGGCGGATTTAAATCTTGATGTCCTAATTGAGCTGTTCTGTGGGGTTAGCTGTAGGATGGTAAACAGGTGTCATGTGCGCCGTTACACCGCATTTAGTGCATAGGCCCCGCCATTTCTTGCCAGTAAACAGTGTGCTATTATCTGACATCACTCGGGGGTAGCCCCACCTGAGGAAGAAGAATTCATTCTCCAGCACTGCAGCGAAGCTGCAGACTCGAGCGTTGTTTACAGCGTAGGCCTCTGACTTTCTAGAATATAGGTCGGTCACTACGACAATGAAGTGTTTGCTGCGCGATGTTGTTGGGTAGGGTTCCATAATGTCTAGGGCTATAGTGTCGAATGGTTCTGTTGAGATGAGTGGATGTTGCTGTTGGTTGCTGTCTGTGCATCTGGCTTTGAACTGGTGGCATCGTAAACAAGTCCTGACATATTCCCGTGCTGCGCAAGCGACGTAAGTCCAATGAAAATACTCCCGGATGTTGTGTGCGGTTTTGTTTTGAATCTGGGTGTCCGGCATGTTGGCTGTTGTGCATGAATTTCAGAACAGCGATTCCGTTGGTGCGTGGTATGTACAACTTCCAGCTACCATTCCCTGTACATGGTCCAGTTTCTACCTTCTCATCCACAACACGCCATCTGTCCAGTGACTGCTGGCCACATCGATTCTGTTTGGCTAACACATCTGGTGTGGTCCGTAGTTATGTTACAATGGCATTATACAGCTGATCAATTTTAACGTTTTCTGTTAGGGTGATGCTGATACAAGTCACTGCTGCGGTTAAGTTGACATCCCGCGGTATTGGGCGTAACATCTCTTCCCATTCCTCCTCATTGTGCACGAATGTACTTTGATAAGGTAATCTGGACAGTGGATCGGCCAACTGGATTTCTGACCCTGGTACGTGCTCGACGTGAAAATCAAAGGATTGCAACAGCAGGGACCACCTGCTCAATTTGCTGCATGCTTCACGTGTATTGTGCAGCCACACTAAGCACCAGTTGTCTGTGTGTAGCGTAAAGCGCTGATATTCTAGGTAGGGTCTGTACCGATTGAATTCCCACACTATTGCCAAACATTCACATTGCACATCTTCTCTGCTGGGTCAAATTTTGTGCTGCTGTAATCTGGGATGTGGTGCTCGCCATTTCCCCTAGTTGGAACAAAACTACGCCTATCTCTTGCTCACTAGTGTCTGTTTGGACGTAGTTAAGGTCATGTCACCCTAACACTTGGCATTCCCTGAAACGGACTTTGATGTTGTTGAAGCTTTCCACCGCTGCTGACGTCCAGCTTAACTTGACATTAGGCGGCATGAGTAAGATGAGTGGTGCTGTGATTACGGCAAAATATTTGATGTACTCAAGTAGCTAATTAATTAGACCGAAAAATTCCTGATCTGCTTGCGCGTACGTGTTGTGTCATACTCTTCTATGATTCTGAGTGGTTCATGATCGGGTTTGTTGTATTCCGCATTTACTATGTGACCTAGGAACTTTATTTGCGATTTGCCTAAATGATATGTATGATTGGTGCACATAAGGCTGTCGACGGCTTGTCTTTCCAGTATGAGGGACAAATTATGTATGTGTTCCTCCCATGTTTGCTACCAGACCACGGTGTCGTCAAGATAGGCTACCACGTATTCTCTTATTAGGACATCTCGTACACGAACCATCATTGCCTGAAATGTTGATGGTGCACATTTTAGCCCAAAGGGCATGGTGCAGAACTGATAATGTGCCCCATCTGGGGTGGTGAAGGCCTTTAGTGTCTGTGTACCTGTTTGACAGGTATCTGTCAGTACCCTCTCCTTAAATCTAGTGATGTAATGATCTTCGCGTTGCCTAGCATGTTATGGGCGGTTTTGATGCTGATGTAAGGTGACACAGCAGATTTGGTAACTAACTTGAGCAGACTCAGATCCACACAAAACCTCCATGTACCATCTTTCTTGGTAACTAGTGTTATGGCTGAATTGTACCGGCTGTCTGAGGGGTCAGTTATACCATCTGCTATCATTTCTGAAATTTGTTGTTTAATGATTTTGGCCTGAGGTTGTAAGTATTCCCGCAGTAATGTGAAAAGTGGTCTTTCGTGATCAGTTTCTTTGGAATGTTCGGCGATGTTTGTTCGCCTTAAGTGGTCTGAGCTAGCAAAAACATCTCTTCGCTCGTTCGGTAATTTCTGTATTCTTTTTACGATATTCAGTTGGTATGCCATGGTCAAGGTCGTCTAGGTTCACTGCTGTTGTTGTCAAGGTTGTACATAGTCCTGCACTCCTCCTTCCCGAAATGAATCCACCTAGCAGCTGTTTCAACTATGGTGTTTTGCTCGGTTAGCCAATCTAAACCTAGGATAGCATCCTCCCTTAATTCTTTCACTAAGAACACCACTGCCTGGGACTCGATATCGCGAGTGTTTACAGTTATTGTTGCCTGTCCCATTACTTCACCACTGGAGACGGCGATGGCTAATTGCACTGTTTGTTTACAGTGTTGCAAGTTCTTAATGTCAACAAAACACGGGTGGATGAAGCTGTGTGTAGCGGCGGTGTTAACAAGAGCATAACACTTCTTATGATTCATAGAAATTGGAATGCGGATTAGCTTACAGTTTTGCTGGCTGCTGATGTTGAGCTGGTGGAGAAGTACCTGGTGTGGTGTGAAGTCTGCATTAGTTGTTGTGCTCATTGGGGTAAGGGCGACTTTGCCTGTCCCACCCCTGCTTCCTGTTTCCCGCCAGTAGTGCTTTGTAGTCTCGTCCCGTAGGCTGCTCCGGACATAGGGACAATCACTGTGCCAGTGATACAGCCTTTGTCCAGGGCAGTACCTGCAGGGGTACGGTGGTGGTTGTGTCCTGTACATCTCTTTGCGCCTCTCCGGTCTGCCGGTCTGTGGTGCGCTGATTCTGTCCACTACTGGTGTCGGTTCCCTGTCCGTTGTGCGAATCGGCCGTGTCCTGTCACCCTTGTCTCTGTCACTTCCGGCCGCATGGTGGTTGTTGTGTTGTCGCGGCTTGGTGTAGCTTGGGCAAGGCCATGTCAAGTCGTCACCGGTGTGACTGTGCACTATCATTATGGAGCGCATGAAGTCCTCGTAACTGCTGTGAATGAGCGGTGCTATATCACTCCGGTATTACAGCAACAATGTAGACCCTACGACCTCAAGAACTTCCGTCATTGACATATTATGGTGGTGTTGTCTTGTGAGGTTCATTTTCTGGGCTGCGAAAATGGTGAGCGACTAGCCTCGTTGTTGCACCTGAAGCACTGCGAGGCTGCGCGCCTGTAGCGACACGAAGGTGTTAGTGTAGTGTAGTTGAAATGTGGTGAGATAGTCCTTCCATTTCATCCCATAGTTAGAGACACTGGTAAATCGCGGGAAAAGTTGATTGTTTGCTAGACTCCAAGATGTTATGTATAACACTGGAAGTTTTACACCTATATTGGCTTTAATTTATATGAAGCACTGTGCCCCTATTCAATAGACCCAATTAGAACTATACAGTTTTAACACAGAACGTGTGTGATTTGCCAGAAAGCTATTCACACGTGTCACAATTGAGATACTACAGTTTATTGGAGACTATGTTAAATATTTTCGCGATTTTCCAGCGTCTCTACCCATAGTGAGTCACTGACCTATACCACTGCATGCATCACCTGTCAGCTGATTTGCTACACAACTCGCCCAATTCTTCTAATACCACGTACCTGTGCAGGCGACTTGCGCAGTCATCGATGAAGGCTTGTGGGTCCTTGGTCACAGAGCTTGATAAGTTAGGAAGCGACTGTCTTCATGTTCTGCGCACATGTGACGTTGCGTGGAAAGCTGACTGTTGTGTGTGGTTGGCTGGACTGGTCTCAGCTCTTGGGACGGTACATCTTGTGCATGCGCTCCCGTCTGCATATTTTCACAGAGTCTTTGTGTGAACTTGTGACACTTGAAACCCGTGTCTGTTGGCGTCGGCCACTCGGTTCGCAGTACACATTGCTGATGTGCTTGATAACCACATGTTTCACACTTCCATAAATTCGTTCCTGTACCATAACATACCAGCTTTGGCAGCGTATTGGTTGGCGTTCGTTACTACTTAACAGGTCACGAATGTTCTGTTCTGTTTCGGGCTCGCATCTCGCGCACATAAACATTCCGTAGCGAGCGTTGTCTTTCCCGTGCGGTGTTATGCACTGCATGTGAAATTGGCGTTGATATTTCACACAAATAAGCGTAGGCAGTCTGTTACCATCGCACCACTGAAGTTGCTGCACTGTTGCTTGGTTGGAAGCTGAACTAACACTTGTGGGAGTGGCTGTTTATCCTACGCGCACTGACACTGTGTTGTAAAATCCCTTGCAGTTCCGCGGTCGCATGCTGTCCCAACAAAGTTCTGCTTCTAACCCGAGCGATGTTTGTGCAACGGAAATCCTGCGCACGCGATTCACACGCTCGATTGCTTCGCGAAGGCGCTGTTTACTTTCCGTGTTGTTGCATTGTCAAGCTGTTCCAGCGTATCCGAATTCGCTGAGGTTTGAGTTCATGTAAGGTTTGGTGCAAGTGTGGCACAACACAGACGGTATTCCACCAGAAGTTTGCATGATGAGTGTCTGGATTTTTCTCTTCATGGTTGGCGGTACTCAATTTCGCAGCAGTCACTCTGTTCGCCTGGTCGGAGGGGTGTTGTTTACTAGTCCGAGCACCTTTAGAGAAGGAGGGGTGACGTGCGCGCTGCCTCTCTCTGACGTTAAACCTTTGGTTTGCGCGTGACTTGCCTGTTGTGTCCCGCTGTCGCCTGCTTCCCGCGCGTTCGCGAAATTATGTACACATGTTTTGTACAGTGGATCTATACAATTGGCTGTCTCAAGAGTCTTGCCAAACACTTTGTATGTTCGTCACTGATTTTGGCACTCTGGAATGATTTGTTCGATTTACACACAACAGTTCAAACATTCTTGTCACATACCTGTTGTTGTTGGTTCGGAGTTTGCCACGTACCATAGGCACCATATGACGTGCGTTGGCGTGAGATCAGGGGGAATGAGTTGCACCCTAGAGCACACATGGGGTTTGGCGAGAATTTGCCAACACCCGAATTGCCAGCTGCTCGTTGTTGACGAGAGTCGCGGATCTACCGCCCATGTGGCGATGTCACTCTGGATTCTCTGCATGTCTCCGATGTGAAGGTATAAAGTGTGGATGTGCTGGTTGGAAGGTCTAGCTCCCTAAGGGCCAGACAGCAGCCATTGTCGAAATAACGCATAACTTATAAATACGTTTTCTGTGATTTATTACGGTTACTCAGCACTGAACAAATACGAGCTGTTAAACCTGCAGTGAAGTGGACCTCACTCACTAAGCCTGTGGAGGCTAAAGCAGAAAAGCCTGCGAACTATGCGACTATGAAAAACACGTTAAGTTTTGAAAGTTACGTCCCTGGGCAGAATGAACTTGCAGGGCAGAGGGGGGCGCTACTCCTGGACGAGAAACAACTGAATTGAGTTATGGTAAAAAGACGTTACTATTGAAGCTACACTGTGGTTGTGCAAATAAAGATGATGGTCCAGGAGTCACACATGCGTGGCCTCTCCGTCTACAGGCCATGCACGAGACTGACTTCGTGATGGCACCCACCCTCGCCTAAAGACAGCTTGTGCACTTTAGGCAGGAAAGCTAAATACAAAAACACTTTGAAAATTACATAAAACTTACATAAACACTTTTGATCATTTACATAAATATGGTTACTGAAAACCGAACATAATTACAACTGAAGGTAAACTATTTAGTATTTATTGCCTTCCACTCCGGGTAGCTTGTTAATCTGTCTCTCAAAGTCTGAGCTGGTGTGTATTGCAATAAAACATTATGTGGACACTTCTTCACTAATAGAGAAAACACTAGTTAAAACATTGACAAAATACACTTGGCCCTCATTGTACCGGCTTCACATCTGTTACGTTGGCACTGGGCCACACTCTGTGGTTCAGAGACCTTTAGTACTTTAAATAGTAGATTTTGAGGACGGGTGCGGTATTTCAGTTTTGGCCAATTAAAATATCAGAAAATTACGAGGATTTGAATGATGCACTCGGATTTGCTCACTTACTCCTGCACTGTGACTTAGGTAACACGTGGTTCGGCATTTGCGCACGTCGTGATCAGTGACGTCGCAATGCTCGATGAAGCGACCAATGTCATCTGCTCTTACAAGGCAGCTCTACATTTTGGTGGTGGTGTTTGGTTGATTTAGTGCCGTGTGTATTTTGCTGGTGATTGGCCGGATGTTCGTGAATGTAGCCTGCTCAGTTGACCTTAACTGTCGCGGGACGTCCTAGGGTGCGTTCTGAAATCCGAACACTGAGAGAAAGAATTGTTTCATTATACTAAATATATTTGTTTGGGTGATGTTTACTTCAGCTAAACAATATTTTGTTGGTAATACCAAGCTTGGAGTCCTTTCAAACAAAATTAATTATTTCCCTCGACCAAATTATTCAATTTAAACGCAATTTGTTTGTGCCAGACGTATATTTGGTTACTACAGGACGTCGAATAAATATTTTGTGTAAACAAACAACTAGTTACAACTTGTCAACAAAATAATATTGTTAGTTATAAGTGAAGAGCTTTGTATCAACAATTTTTTTTCGATGGACTAAATGATTTTGTTTGCAAAACTAAATACATTTGGTTGACTTGCGGATGATGGCAGGCTGGCGTGCGTAAGTTATAAGATGGCGAACACTGTATACCTCAACATTTTAAATATAAGTTTGTGCCACAAATTGGACGTCTAAACTGTTAATCAGTATAATTCTAGTATCTTAAAGTTAGCTATAACAATTTGAAAGTGGTTAATTCGATTGATCACAAAAGAAAATGCTATAAACTTGAAAAACACT
>PNEQ01032814.1:0-24391 GCA_003012365.1 Medauroidea extradentata
ATTCAATATGTTATAAAGTTTACCTACATAGTAGGTGTGAATCAATATTCTGAGCAACATTTTACTTAATGAACACAAGAAAAATAACAATCGTTGTGTTGAACATATGCAACAGCGCCATAAAGGATTCATCACCTGACTAAATGTAGCACAGATCAAAAATGTTAAATAGGGACCAGGTCCGCAACCTCCTCACAACGTATTCGTGCATCAGTATTTCATTATGGAGCATGCTTCTATTAAACGAAAATCACTGTCCATGGAAGATAAACTTTGGATTATTACTGAAGTGGATAACAACCCAAATGTTTCTCGTGTAGCAATTGCTAAACGTCTCGGCATGCCAAATACCATACTGAATGGCATCATGTCACCCAGAGACAAAATCTTAAAAAACAGTGCAAACGGTTAAAAACTAACGATAAAATTTAAAAAGTGTTGCTGCAATGTTTCAAGGAACAGCGAACATTAGGAATTACTGTGAATGGGCTAATTCTGAAGCTAAAAGCAGAGGCAATTGCTTACAATCTTCAAATAACATTCCATGCCTCAAATGGTTGGATTGACAGCTTCTGGAAACGAGCTGGTCTGGTGTACAAAACAGTGAGTGGTGAATCATGAAGTGTACCGGAAGAGACAGTAGACAGTTGGGTGTCAACAACATTACCTTCTATTGTGTCAAGTTATGATCCAAAGGATGTTTTCAATATTGATGAATGTGGACCGTTTTACATTACCTTACCTAACAAAACTTATGCCATGAAAGGAGACACCTGTCACGGCGGTAAACAAAGTAAATAAAGACTTACCATCTTGGTAGGTGCGAACATGAATGGAACAGAGAAGTTGCTTCTCCTGGTCATTGGCAAGTCAAAAAACCCTAAGATGTTTTTAAAACATCGAGACATTACCTTGTAGGTATAAAAATAACATGTCTGCGTGGATGACAGGCGAGTTTTTTGAAGAATATTGTGGCATTGAGAGGGGTGTATTATTTCCTTATTATGTTATGTGGCTCGATTTGGGAACTTAAATGGAAATCGTAGAGACAGTATTAAATTCCGCAGCATTTTTCAAAATTTGATAGCTTTGTTGTGTTGAAAGAGTGTTGTGTAATTTATATGGTTGTAGTTTCATAAAGCAACGCGGTATTGCTTTGTAATTGATAGGCAGCACTATCTTTGGAATCATGGGAAGGGGGTGGCGAATGAGATGGAGGGTGCGGGCTGCGTCTGCCAAGGGCACTGTGAACTTTCCAGGTTAGCTTTGCACGTTTCATTGTCTCGAGGTACTGCGCAGTTGGAATTTTTCTAGGCTCTCTTTTGGGCAAGAGAGGATGCGGAGGCTGTGGCCAAAGGGGGGTGGGGCATCTCCGGGTCCCATCATTTACAGCTTTGGGAGCCCACCACCAGAGGTCTCTGCCTTCGGGGGTTTCCCAGCGTCCAAGGCTTACCCTCTCTCCACTCTAAATTGGATAATAGAAAGTTGTGACTCCGAGAAGTACGGACGTGACGGGGCTTTGGCCCTCCAATATCGATGAAGTAATGATTGAGTGGCATTTTAACAGACGCGAGTAGCACCTGGGCTTCATCTTTCCTTTTACTCTATTTCGGACTGCATACAATAATCTTTTAAATGATCTCCCGCTCGCATCTGTACACCGTTTGGGTGCAGGAGGCTACGGCCTCCCCCTCCGTATGTATTTTATTTACCACGTGTAAATGTACCGTGTGCCTTTTTGAACTTAACTCGATAACGACAATGTTTACGAGTTCTATTTAGTCTCGTGAACCGAGTTACGCCGTGGCAGAACAATACTTCAGTTGCGCCCTTTGATAAACTGTAAAGGAATTTTTTAATATATCATCTTGTGACAGTTTTCAACGTGTATTTGTTCTCCAGTTTCATACATTAATAGTCTACTTAAAAAATGTAACGAGTTTCGGCAAATTCAGCAAGGTAGGCAAGTTCTCCTGGCCTGACATTTTAGTCTTGTACAACTACTAATATGTTAAAATATGTCAGATTTCTGGATGCAAAAATGGGCTGCAGAAATTGCGAAATTTTGCTTTTTACTGACCAATGTCCAGCTCACCCCAAGGAAATTAAAAATCTTCAAAATGTAAAAATTGTCTTCTTTCCTGCCAACTCAACTTAAAAAATGCAACCAATGCTCAGGGTATTATTAACACCCTCAAGACATATTTTCGCAAACGTCTTGTATCAAGAATAATAACCAGGATGGAGAATGTAAGATAAATGTTCTCGAAGCAATGCAATTTATTTCTGCCTCATGGGAGGCAATTGAGGCAAGTACCATAAGCAAATTGCTTCCGAAAAGCAGGGTTTGGTGATTCTGTGGATGACACTGATGAATCAGCAAAAAGAAGCTCTGTGTGTGCTGAAGCTTGGACACTTTTGCTACAAAAGCAATTTTACCAGCACATTTGAGGAGTATGTAACATCTGATGATTCCTTGCTTCAATGTGAGCCACAGTCAATCTGTGATTTGTGCACGGAACATGAGGAGCAAGGAGAGGAACATGAGGAGTAAGGAGAGGAACGTGAGGAGCAAGGAGAGGAACGTGAGGAGCAAGGAAAGGAACGTGAGGAGCAAGGAAAGGAACGTGAGGAGCAAGGAAAGGAAGAAGAAGAAGAAGAAGAAGAAAAAAAAAGAAGAAGTTCCCAAGAAACCACCAACAGACACAGAAGCCCTAGGGCAAATTGAAAATTTGAAACATTATATTGAATCAACAGAAAATGTGCCCAGCGATCTATGGAGTCTGAGAAGTGCTTGAAGCAGACCACCCTTCATGACTATTTTAAGAGGAAGTAGACTATTTCTTTAAAACTAATATTGCAGTGGTAAGAACTTAACGTAAAATTTTTTTAACAGTATGATGGTTTAGTGAAAAACAATAATATGGTGATTTGCAGAAAAACATTCACCAACATGATGGGGTATGTTATTGTTCCGTCTTTATAAAATTTTTTATCCTTTTGTGATTTATACTAACATTGTTTATATATATTTTTTAGGCTTATTATCTTTCTTGAAATACATTATTTGGAATATTAAAACATGACCGCCATTCATGGTTAGGTAATGGGAGCTGCCAAACACGATTCTGAACCAAATTTTCCATCCTGATGAATGGTTTTGTATTTCCCCTGTAAGAAGTTTTCCTCTGTAAGAAATTTTTTTCGGCCACTCTCCTGAAAAACTTCTTAGCAGGGATGCACTACAGTAGTTACAATTTTACAAAGAATATTTCCTAGTGACCATTTTCATGGTAATAGTAGCTTTAATAATTGGACATAGTAGCTAAAATTAAATAAAAGTTGAAACTGTCCCAATGGCGACAGTCAGGAAGTTGGGAGGCTTGGAGGCGCACCTACCTTACTCATTACATGGAAAACCCTGCATTTGTAATCCATTGTCCACAACCAGACCCTGTGCCTGCCTGTCATGACATTAATCCCTACATGCAGCACAGAACTAGCTAGTCAGAAGGTTTCGATCGATGCCTAACTGAGCAAAAATACATTTAAAAATTACTTAAATAATACTCACAAAATGAAAAACTGATTACAATGACACAAAATACAGCTAGTCTAAGATCAAAATAAATAATTATGGAACGAAACAAATGTGGAAAATTATGTCAAGATAACAGAGCAAAATTTTGGAATTTGCCCATATAAATTTATCAACAAGAGATAAGAGTTACATATGGATTTTGGGGTAAAGAGTAAATACTGTATTTCTAAAAAACAGAATGAGCACTGGTTGAGAGAAGAGACGTCTTGGTGATGCCAAGAAAGATTACTTGAGAGCCATCTATCAGCTTCGAGACAAAAGGGTGGGGGTATAGGACTGACTCTCTAGGCTGTGAAAAACACCCTAGCAAAGCTTATTGTCTTGTGTGAGAAGGAGGCAAGCCTTGGACTTCACATGGTGTGACTTGCCGCACAACCCCATTCTCCTGAACTTATAGTCACAAAGTAAGCAGGGCCACATCAAGGGGAAAGTAACTGCCAATCAGGGGACAAGCTGGCCACACACTGCGAAAAGTTTGTTAATTGACATAAAGGGTTTTAATTCAAATTTTGTGGGAAGTAAATGATAACTGTGTGTTGTAAATAATTATGTAACATTAAGTAAATCAAAAGAAAGTAACTTAAATGGTGGTGCAGTCGGGAGCCAGAAAGACAAAGCTAGGGGGTGTGGCCAGAGCGAGAATAAGAGCATTTTGATCGGCCTGCAAGATTAAGCGTGCGGAAATGCGAGTGGCCAGCAGATACTAACTTTTTGGGATTATTCCTGCTTGGGAATCCAATGTAGGCAGACACGAGCGACGACGGATAGCTCAAGTTTAGCTGAGAATAATTTTCCGGTGTTACGAGATTCCACATTCGGAGCCCGATGTGGGCAGATGTTGGGCTGCAACATGATAGCCTGAGGTTGAACTGAGATTAAGTTGTCAGTATTAAAGGGCGTACAGCCACACTTCAGAAAGCTGAGGTTTTTCAGACGCCAAGCAGTGTGCGAAGTTTGAAGAAAGAACTTCTTTTAATATAAATGACATATACTTGTAGTTTGTGAGTTTAAATAGCGCTTTAGCATAATGGCACAACAACGGGAAGGACTATAACACGTGGTAACTCCATTCCAATTGGTTTCTTTGCAGGATTCAAGAAGTTTTTCATTGTGCCATATCATTGACAAATTATGGCTAGTATTAAAATTGTTTAATAGAAATTCCACTGTTAATAGGGGTGACTGACGAGATTTAACACAATTCATCTTTAGTACAGGTACATCAGGATGAATAAGAAGCTACAGATTGCTGGTTACCTTTGGATATTCCTAGAGGAGAGAATTTTATCTTCATAAGTCAGATGTTGCCATATGACTCAGAGACTAAAGCAAACACAGATGAGCGTCTCTGAACCAGCCTGTTATTATTCTCATTGCTGAATTTAATTGGAATGTTAAGCCACACCGGTGTAAAGTATTCAGCAGCTAAATATACAAGTTCTTAAGAAGAATATCATAATGTTGTTACCACAGCTCCCTAACATGAGGTTTCTCACAGTTTCTGCAAGACGTTACTGCATGGCCTTAATTTTGCTGCAGTGTTATCTACGTGCTTATTAAAGGCTACGGTTCTGTCCATAGTAGTGTCTACATATTTTGAAAAGATTTGATAGTGGACAACTTTCTCACTGAATATGCCATTGGGCTTTTATTGGCTATTCTGTTGTTTAAACGGTAAAAAGAACTTCAGTCTTGTTTAATTTTGGTGTCTGCCTCCATTTATTGATGGTACTTAGGTCTGTGAAAAAATCTCTTCATTCCTTTTAAAATTTCTCCATTGAGAGGACAAAGCCAGATTATCTGCATAGTTGAAAATACAGTAAACTGTGACTATATAACCGATATCAATGCATCTGCCCAATACCATGCCCAATACAAATACATAAAAAAATTTTTAAGTATTGGCTGATACCAAAATAAAATAAATATTGGTATTGAACAACTGTAATATTAACTACAAAACATGTACAAACAAACTATTGACTATTACCTTAGGGCTTGGAGGAAACACAGAAAGAATGCTGTGTATAAACTAAAGAGCTGATGTAGTGAAACCTATCATACACAGAAGTTACTTCACAGGCATTTATAATAACTCAAAGTTAATGATAGCTATTATTCATTTATTTTGCTTATTTACTGAGTGTATATTGCAGTTAACATTTTTTGAGCATTGTAATGAAGACACAAACGCTTTACAGGCCTGTATGTAAATGAAAACAAGTGGAAATATTTACGCTTACATGCAGTGGAAATATACGAACTGGCTATAAATTGAAACTAAGCAGGTCTTTCAAAAATGCTCCCTTCACTTTAAACAACATACAGGAGGAACAGCCAGCACATTGCCAGCGGGTCAAACACTGTCCTGCCACTATATTTTCAATGGCCTGTCAAAAGCTGGAATATTTGTGGTGTATTTTAAAAGTACCATATTTGTCATTTGACATATTTTTGGCCTATAAAATTTGCTATTAATCTTACATGAAAGTGTGAATATTTTTGATATCCTAAAAATTGTTTTAAAGTTAAACTGTAAGTTTCGGAATTGTATGATGTTACAACAATTACGTTTTTCATCACAAACCAAAACAAGTGCCCCATTTTTTGATGAAATTTACAGTTCGAAATTTTAATAAGCATTATACTTGTGACATAGGTCACTTTTACCTCACAGTGAAGTGTGTGTCACTTGGTGATCAGTACAACTGTAGTCCATGCCTAGATCCTTTATCTAGCCAACACGCAACTCTCAGGTGGAGAAAGAGAGGATCTAATTACAGTACGTACCACGCAGTTGTGTCTAGCAATATATATTTAGATGTTGCTGGCAGGCGAAGACAACAGCGCACAGGCATGTGATGACCATGCAAGCATTTCATGCAACCCGGTGTTGTCAAGCAGTGCACCTCAAGACTTCAGTTCGGCACTGCCAAGTACTGCACGATGGGCAACAGCTGATGATGTTGCCTGCCACGTGTTACCGCCGCCTTGAATTTCCTTGGCTCTTGGGCACCCAGAGGGCAGTAGTAGACCATGTTATTTGTTTTATGTGTCTCCTACGAAGTTTATATACCAGTAATGAAAGCATTGAAAATACTTCAACAAAATATTTATGTTTCTGGTACAGGAAAAATTTATTTTTCAAACAGGAACAAAAAAATACATGATGTGATAATTGGCAGTACTCCTGTTTTAAATAACATGGAGACTGTGTAAAGGCTTCTAGAAGACAATGAACAGTTCAGAATGTGCGCGTATGTTACCTTCTGCAAGGACTCTCTCTGTCTGGCGGCAATACACATTTATTTTTATGTGAACTGACAGTGCAGCGTGGGGTGGAGTTTGTGCGCTAACACCTATACTAAAGTTCAAATTCTGATTTCATTAAAAGTAGTCAACGTTAAAATTATTTATGGTGGCCCATGAAACGATCTGAATCAACTTTTTGGCCATAGCTTCGAAAATGTTGGCCGCCCTTGACTTAATACAGTATACAAAAGTCTTTTTGTAGGTACTGAATAACTGTCTTACAATATTTCACACAGTATGGCAACAGCTGCCTCCTTCTTTCAAAATTAATATCATGAGAACTAAGAATTACTTTGTCTGACATCATTAAAAAAAAGTTATAAACATTCTTAAGACAACAAAAAAATCTGATGTAGCACACAACTACGTTTCTACGTATTTATAAAACCTGGTACCGTAGAAATGTAAAAAAATATGAATTAGAGGGCAGATGAAGTAGCTTGAACACTGTATTTCTTTTAACAGCAACAGAGTTTACTGTACTTGCAGTTACTTTTATCACAGCTACTACACACCTGGAGGTTTCCTCTCATGGTGCACGGCTCGATAGAAGCCTGGGCGACTTTCCTCAGTATCTCCTTGCAGGTGTGGTGGAGACGAGTCTAGTGCAACTTGCTTGATTAGTCTGCGGGGACTGCTACTTCGACCAGACAGAACTTCCTCCTTATGGGGTGCTGTAATAAGCTGAAATAGAATTTACGTATACTTTATTAAAATGTGTAAAATTTTACTGACAATTCAGTAATCATTACAGAAAAAGCAATTTTTTAATTAACAATCTATCTGTGCAAAATGGGTGGATTTTCCTTCACATATTTAGAAATTAATAATTAAGACCTGTTCTACGCATTTCTAAATTACCAGTACGTAAAAAATTTTCAATATATAAAATTCAATAATTCGGATTGGATCCATACAAAAAGTGAGGTAACCAACTGTTAACGTGAACTATTATACTAACAGGCAGTGAAACTTTTTAGAGGTTGATTTCAATAGTGCTCATTTTAACCTTAACAAACTACATAAAGTGCTTTTTCCACCAGCCCATGAAACATACTTTATTGAATACACCAAGTTCTAAATATTTTTAGTAGCATGTCAACAGATTTTTTAAAATTACAACTTCTTATTTAAGCAGTTGAATAATTTCACAACATGTCTCTGAATGACTCACATATTCTACCCTTTTTAATAATTTCCTGTATTACGTAGTAAAAATTTTTTACTTACTCGTAATTTAGAAACACAGAAAAATCTTATTATACTGGAAACTAAAACGTCAAAAACATTATGTGATGCTTTTAGTCATCAGCT
The DNA here is from genome assembly GCA_003012365.1 of Medauroidea extradentata. Classification (NCBI taxonomy): domain Eukaryota; kingdom Metazoa; phylum Arthropoda; class Insecta; order Phasmatodea; family Phasmatidae; genus Medauroidea; species Medauroidea extradentata. The sequence goes on from PNEQ01032814.1 coordinate 8,228, forward strand.
CACTGCTTAACTGCAATCAGCACCATAGAGTTCATGTTTCACCGAGAAATAGTACAAGAGAGCTTTGGAAGAAAATGCTATACTCAGTGAATTATAAGTTGTACAATGAATATGTTAATTTTATTACGCACTCAAATAAAGGAATATAATTAGTGATGGACAAGCCTCAGTTTTATAGCCTCCTTTCTTATTGGGTTAAGCAATGGAGGTGCAATACGTCGCATTCCGCGAAGAATCTATCGTGGATCAGGTTTAGATGGTGAGGTCTGCGCCTCACAGTAATGAGCACAAAGCTATGGTAAGGATCGGGCTTCGACCTGTAACGGAATTGCAGGCAATATTATTTCTCTAAGTTTCTCACACGGCTGATGGCACTGAGTGTAGCGAAGGATGGCTACCTGCCACTTAGCTTCCTCTCTCTGTTTACTGTATTGTAATTGGAAGAGGTAGGATTGCTTGCCACATTCTCAGTATTAGAAATTTAAGAAAGGAAACTCAGATATAATGTCAATTATCACTGTATTGAAATCATTTGTACAAAGTTATACGAGTCACTGAATATTTACACGAGTCAATAAACACTCACTAATTATTTACAAGTTCCAAAGGCTGGATATTTCTCACAAGTTCACTGTTTGAATGCACTCAATTACAATGATTTACAATCTCTTGGTATCTGTGAACTGACTCAAACATGATAGCTTTACTGGCAGTAATAATAGCTCAAAAACTGGGCATCTCTCTCATGTGGTTTCGCGGAACTCTCCTGAGATGCAAACATTTCTGGGTTCATTACATCATGTATACATCTTGCGCAGGATTTAACTAATCCATGAATGGAAAAAAATGGCGCACACAGGGCCAGGTTCTCTGTGCTGCCACCAGGCACTTCTTGAAACTTGGGTAGGAATCAGTGCAAGAATGAAGTGGATGTAAAAAAAATTCACCATGAGGCGAATCTAAGGACAGGTATCACAGAGGGCACCTTGTGGACATCAACCCTCTGTAACTGACTGTTGTGCGTGGGGCTGGGGGGGACCTTGAGGACATCAAACACCAGCGTGTACGGTAGGAATGAAGATATAGGTAACGTAAACTGATGGCACCTTGAAGACATCAACCATCAGTTCGGAGTGAAGAATGAACGACATCTTGTGGACGTCAACCTTTTGGAAGAGTGAGTGTCCAGGAGATTCTGAGGCTACGCCAATTCCCTGATGAGCTAAGAAACTGGGCTGAAGGCATCCCCTTTTATACTCGAATCCTTAGGGAGTCGAGCAGAGTGGGTAGCCTCCCAAGGGGGTGGTGATAATGGGACTTGAGAAGCAAGGTGGGTTGCTGAGCAGGAAGGCCAACAATGCTGCCTGAAATTTCACCAGATGGCCGCACAAGAGAAAATTGGGTAATGCAAAACTTCCCCAACTAGTATTCCACTTGATGTCGGTAAAGAGTTGAAAAATAAATAATTTACTTTAATCAATTAATTAGAATATATACAAAATGTTAACTAAATAAATAAATATATATATATATATATATATGTGTGTGTGTGTGTGTTACAATAAAAATATGCTTTAGTCAAATCCAGGAACAGTGTCGGCGGCCACAACCGTTGATTGTTTACAAACATTTGCGAAAAATACAAACACAAGGTAAGATACAATAAAAGTGATGCAAATGTTAAACAAGACGTGGAATCAAGCAGTTCAAAATATGAAAATATCCTAACCTACCTTAAATTAACAGACAAGCAAATCTGCGACAGGAAGTAAATGTTTAAATGCAAAGAAGCACAAATGAAATGTGTCAACATACTCTCAGGGAAGGATGGAAAGGAGGCAGCAAACAATTTGGCCAGTATTTAATCTTCTACACCCCTACTATGCCCTCCAGAAAGTGTATGTTAGTGACTATACAGCTGATACAGCTGCACTTGAATTTATAAACTTTAGAACTACTACTTGTATGCATAGATATACAAGATTATGCTGCTTTGATTTTCGAATATGTTACCTTCTCTAGAATGAGTGTTTTCTAATGGATTTGTGTGATTTTGTAGATAAAATATGAAATAATTGTTGTGATATGTAATACAGAGTGGAAAGCTAAGATCATAGTAGCACTAGAGACGTGGTAATACAACATTAGTTGTGAGTGATACAGAATGCCAAGCAAACTGATACAAGGTAGTTAGCATCGAGATCTGGGATCTATCAAAATTAAGGCAGGTAAATACGATTTGTAGGGCTTTGAAGAAGAGGGCAGTCACTCATTGAGTATTAAATTCGGTTGCATGGCCCTGCTCGTTTTATTACCTTTAAGTTGATGCACCTGTACGAGATGTGGTTAGTCAAGTGGACAGTATGTCAGTTCGCACCTGAGAAGTCATAGGCGACAGCTCCTGTGGCAGGGACTTACCCAGAGGGAGCGGAGGTGGTGTCAAAGGAGTGTAGGACATACCTCATTTTCCTTACTGTGTTGAAGTTAGCTCAATGGTATTGTGAAGTCGTTGGGCTGGTGGGGGTCGAAAAGTCAGTATGACGAGAGGCAGTGATGCTAACAGAAATGTGAAGTCAGTCACTGGAGGCAGTCTGTAGGTCAGGTCAAGATGTGCTGGGGTGCTTTGTGGCTACACCATCCAGAAAGACAAGATACTGGGTGAGCCTTCCCACTTTAGAGCCAGCAGGCTCCATGCAAAGTTCTTCCGGGTATCCCAGAGAACCTCCCTAGTTCAAGGGACGTCAGCATAGGCTGCTGATGGCCATTTTCTTGCCAGCAAAGTGATGAGGTATGAAAAGGAGCGAAGAGGGTGCTGATAGGTAGAAATCAGAATAGAGAAAGGAAAGGTGCTGACTGGTCGTTCCGAGAAGCATCAACTAGAATGAAAACACAACCTGGTTTCTTGTTCTTAAGATGACAACTCACGGACCAGGACGTCACAGCAACTAGAAACAAAGGTATTGTGGCAATCAACAGAAGCCCTACTCTCACAGGACGCCCCTCTCGTAGCATTACCTGAAGTGGTTATCCTCCCCATATGATGATTATTATTTACAAATTCTTACAGCGTACCATCACAACCCCTTGTAATAGAGTCTAACGTCTCACTAAAGGTGACGGTGACAAATTGCAAGGAGGAAGAGCATAGGTTTCGAGTCCTTATTAATTTTCGAGAACACTTAAGCAAATGTAATCCTCAATCCAAATAATTCAGAACCTCCAAAACCTCAGTAAGAATATACCTAGACAGTAAAAGGTCAGCACTAGCTGCAAGCAAAATCATCACAATGAAATTCCAATGATGGAAAAGGAAATAAGTACTGTAGTTTAAGTTCAAGCAAAATAGCATAGAATTCAAGAGTCAATCCCAATAGGGAACTATTCAAAGTTAAACAAACATAACAAAATCACCAACATAGCCTTAAACAGTTATGCAAACTCAATAAATAGCCAACACTACTTAAAACATTAGAAATGAAAATACAAAGTAGTATATAAAGAGTTAATAATGAACACCAATTTTACCAGTTATATTTAAAAGGTATAAAGAAAGTACCAAGTTAATCAGAACAGTAAATTGCATCGAAAAAACCCAACATGAGATCACTAAATGGGATATACTAAAGACAACACAAATAAACATATTAATTAGCCCTATCCATACAGGAAACTAATCTCAACAGAAACAATGCTAACCGAGTTCCATACCTCAGTAGCATACACACAATACAGTCACATATCTGAATAAGCCTCTATACTTATAGGAGGCTACCTTCAGGGAGACACATGCCCCAAAATACACACAAACTACAGCATAATCTAAAGAGACCCATACCTCAGTAGCATGCACACAATATCTATCACCCCTAAAATAATCTCATTAAAGCGAGCACATTAACCTGCATGATAAACATTCATTTACATTAAGTTCATTAATTGAACTCAGCTTTAAAAATATATTGCTATCTTTATTAATTTCATTTGTGTGCCAAAACTAATTTTCAAAATTACAAGCAAGCAATAACAAATTAATACGTGACTAAACAAAGTTAAACTAGAGAAATTTAACCTCTGCCTCCTCTCTCTGTTTTACTAAAATATACTTAAGTTATTGAACCTGAACGCAAAAGTTCCTTTTTACTTTAAAAATCAAGAAAAATATCAACAGCAAAACACTAACGAGACAATAGGATGTGGGCCATCATGCTACAGGTATTAAAATCAAGAAAAACACAACAATTAACTAAATGAGGCACCCAAATTAACCAACAACAAGTCCTGCATCATAACAGCCCACTATACATTTACCAATTGACGAAAGACAACACTTGCATGATGCTGGAAGCCGAGTGAACGCACATACAAAAAAATCACGGGTATAAATACACGGAGCGAGCAAGAATATAAACCAAAATATTTTTGAACAACATGGTGGAAGAACAAATACCGTCCAGAAATAAAATTAAATCAAAACATGAAATTTCAAAAGAAAAGCACAACAAAATAATTATACATATTAAACTCCTTTCTTAAATTTGCAATCTAACAGAAAAAATAATTATTATAATTCTTGGCAATATTTTCTTGATGTGTGGCAACAGTCACTTGAGAGTAAAAGTGTAGCACGAGGCTAGCTGCACCATGAACCATTGTCTCTGCTCAGTTCACAAAAAGTTGCAAAGTTCCAAATTATTACAAGTGGATTATAAGGTATGTAAGAGTGTCTGTTTATATGATAGTGTTCAAAACATGGCTGCGGAGAATACACACACAGATTTAAATACTAATATTAAAACATAGTTGCTAATAATTCACAGTGTCCAAACAGCATCGTGCGTTGTCAAATTGTGTGGCGAACCGACAAAGTTGGTTCAACTGAATTTTTACAGGTGAATTCTCTTATACCCTGTGTCTGGGTGTCTGTCTGTGTGTGTGACTGTATGTGTGTATGTGTGTGTCTGTATGTGTGTCTGTGTGCACATGAACATTCACACATGACACACATACACCTAAACAGTAACAAAAACTAATTTACACTACCTTGTTTTTTGTTTTCCCAAGTCCAACCATAAACCAACATAAACCAAAGATCTGTTGCAGTATATATATCCAACATTATTTTCACTATGTAATCAATAAGAATTCTAGATAGAAAAATGGTTTTGTATTCTTTAGTTAAGGAGATGATTCAAACAGCTGATACCTGAACTTCTGGTGGTGCTTCATAACTTTCGGGTTTGTTTGATGTTGGAGATGCTGAAGAAGGTTCCACTTGTGTTGCTGGCTGTTGATACTCAGAATCCGCTGCTGTATCATAAACAATAAAGTACAGGATTAGGAAATTAACTTCTAGCACAGCAAAACTTATGACTAAAACGTAATTCAGTAAATGTTTGTAAATGGTGTGCAAATAAAAAACCGATAGCTACAGTAGTAAGATTACAATACATTTTCTGTTGACTAATGTTACAAATATGAACTGAGATTTCTAGCCTCCGCAAACGTATTTGTCCTCCAAACCACACCTTAAAACAGCATATCTTATAGCTTAAGTTTACACACATTAAAATCACTGGCAAAAGGCAACAATGAAACAAAACCAAATTTAAGATTTTCATTACACAAATAGTTTTTTGTAACACATATACAAAACTTCACACTGATAAGCTTTTACACACACGCATGCTAACAGGACATGGGTGAGGGCATGCATATACACATACATACAGTATACATAAATACAAATAGATATACACACATCAAATTCTTGGACCCCCCTGCATTAGTTATATTGATTGCTCTTCCTCTAGGATCCTGCGTGATTACACAGTTTCTTCTTGCAAACCCCTGAATGACACAGATTTATTCTCAGAGGAGATTCTTCAGAAATGTGGTGATAAGTAAACGGAATGGATGCCAAAGAAATATTTTACTGAAAAATGTTTTACTACACAGTTTTATAACAGCGACTAAGAAAAATTATAATTTGGATTATAGTCATAAAATATCTTTGACAAACACTTAACTTCCTGATTTTTAAAAAACACCATAAATACCATAGTACTGTAACGTACCATAACAAGTAAAATTATAAATACTAGTTAAAAAATTATGTATACATAGTACAAAAATCTGCAACATATTTCAGTAGATGTAGGTAAGCTAAACTTCAAGTTGTTCACTATAAATTTTCTGCTATACTGTTTAAATATCAGCCTTTTTGTGTACTGTTACAATTAACATTTCATCTACAATCTTATAGAAGAATGCTGAACTTTAATACTGTTAGTTTCTGTGAACTTACAGAAAATGTTTCTGAATGCCCAGTGCAACGAAATATATTAAATGCCCTAAGAGTACAGTTTTAGCTTAACAATATCCACCTACCAGCAGTTTCTTCTGCCGATGGAACACCAAGTGCTCGTCGTACTTTTTCTACCAGATTGCATATTTCAGTTTTGGAGTCTTTAGAACCTATTGGAAGGAGGCGCTCCTGCATTGGCATCTCTAACTGCGACATGCTACAAGTTGATGTAACATCTGAAGATATATTTTCACTATCAACTTCTATGGGAGAGCCTGTTTGGAGAGTACAAAGTGAATAAAACAAATGCAAAACAAAATATAAAAATTATAGAAGACAAATTAATGACTTTAGTAAAAAATTTCGGCCACACAGAGGCATAACTGTTTAAAACTTAGGACTGGATAATATAAAGTATTTTTAAAGATTATAATATGCATTTTAGAACAATATATTGTATTTCAGTTAAATGTTGCAAATATGAAAGGAACAAATTCAGTCAACTAATAAATGTAAAGTTAAATCTCAGTATAAAGTGCATCTATTAAAACTCCTTCAGAAAGTTCTCCATTAAATAATTGTTCAGTATATAGTATTTTCAACAGTACATATGAAATTTCAAGTTCCCATCAAGTACTTAGTAATGAGATTTCACTGTATTATTATTTTCACCTGTTGCTGTTTACTTAACAATAAATAATAATCCAATAGGATCACCTGCAAAATATTTTTAATGGATGATGTGTTACACTGCAGAAAATATATACGTACAGTCTGTCCAAAAAGTGTTTCTCAAATTAATTATAGCTGCTATACGTACCATAAAAAAGTGAAACTAGTGCCAAAGCATTGAGACATAAGCCAAGATTTTTGTAACAGGTTCCAGTAACCAAGTAGTGTAGCAGATGCAATGCCCAGAAAACCAAATAAGTTTATATATTAAGAAGGATGTGCAGCGTGTCCTGTGGTACTATAAGACACGATCACCAATAACAGTGCAGAGGAACTTCAACAAAACAAACATATGGAAAGATACTGCCCGATGTCAAGAGCATTAAGGAGTGCTATGTAAAGTAAAGAGCACAGAACCAGTTGCTGACTTAACAAATACTGGTCGGCAATCAACCTCAGCTAAGAGGTGTGAGACAGTCTTTTGTGCAAAGTCAGAAGAAATTGGTGCGCATAACCTCACATAAATTGCAGATTACAAAAATCTCTCTTTGCGATATGTTACACAAATGTTTATTGTTTTGTATACACAAAATACAAACTGTGCAGGCTTTGGTGCCCAATGACTCATGTTGGTATGACTTTGATGCTGAAACGTTAACATGTATTAAGAACGATGATGGCTATCTCAAATGACTTGCCTCTTCTGACAAAGCGACTTTTTTTTATCACGGTGTAGTGAATCACCATAATGTAATCATTTGGGGTTAAGAGTTCCCTGGAGTAGTGATGGAAAGTACAAGCGGCAGCCCAAAAGTAAATATTTGCTGCAAATTTTTTCATGACAAAAAGTTAGGGTCATTCTTCACTGAAGCAACCAACACACCCGTAATGTATCTGAACATGTTGAAACTTTATGCTACTACTCAGTAGCTTGAATATCATCTCAATGTCACGTTTCATTAAGAAAGTGCAACACCTCATTGCGTTTGAAGGTTCCTGCTGAACTTGATATGTAAAACCTTTTATGGAATATGGATCTGTCGTGATGGCCCAATGTTTTGGCCTCAATACTCACCTGTCCATTAGAATTTATTTTTATGTGGTTATGTCACGGACGAGGTTTAACCAAATACCTGTACCAGATCTTGTTACCCTGCAACAATGAACATTCGGAGTCATTGCATTGATTCCTCCAGTGATGTTGGCTAACGTGTGCGCAGAAACTTAATACGCATTAGATGCATTACGTGCTACCAAAGGTGCACATAAAGAGGTTTACTACTGACGTGTTTACTGGCTGCCACAAAAACTTGGACGGTTTCCAAACATTTTGGCAGCATTTTCACAATCTGATCATGTATCTAGCAGATACAGTGTAATTGACTGTTGTAATCTGGTAAACATTTTTCGGACATTCTGCACATGAAAGATTTTCTTGTTTAACTAAAGCCAAACATACAATTTGTAAGATTTTTATCAAACCTATACTATACATAACACAAAATGCACAGTACTTAAATTCATATAATGTAAAGTTTGTGCTTTTATAAAATACAATGTAGAATGTTTTAAGAAAATGAACTAAAAATGTGCACATAGCATTCACATTTTTATTCATTTATAAAACATCTTGGAAACATTATCTACTAGCAAGGACATGCAATTTGCCAGAGTTGGAGCTTACAATCATAAACTCTTTTGACGCATAAAACCATCACACACAACTGCTTTCTACTTCCAGCCACATTCAAAAGCTAAAGATGTGATAAATATACTTATGTAAAGTTGTTTGTTGCAGAACAGTTTTGCTTGGAGAAAAAAAATGTTTACATGCAGCAAATGAAGACATTAATTGCTGACTGGAACATTAATTAAATTTTCTCAAAATCTAGTCACTAAGTATAAAAACACAAGATCTTCTTCCAAACCAACAACAAAGTGGTTGCAACAATTTTTCCACTTATTCTATTCATTAGGAAGTAAAAGCATTAAGTGCAAAAACATTACACTCCTATAGTCCTTAAGTCAATTCTACTGTCAATGCCAGACATCATGGGTATCCTCAAATATTGTTTCTTGTGTGTATCATAACACAATTAAATTGAGTAAAAAAAACACATTTGTTGCAGGCCTATACACAAACCAGAATACAGTAAAAATAAAGAGAGAAAGAGAGAAAAAAAGAAAGAGGAAAGTGCAAGATTGAAAAAATTAGAGGAAAAAATAATTTTTGTTTGTGAGTACACAAACACACACAAAAATGCAATTCAAAAAGTTTTTTAACTCTGGGTAACAATGTCTCGTGAAAAAATAAGTTAACGAAAATGAATTTTCAATTTTTCTGTAAAATTAATTGCTGTGGGAGTATTACTTATTACTACCATAATAAAAAAAAAATAATAATAATAATTTTGATTTTCATATTATAGCAACATTATAAAAATGATATGATCTTTGAAAGAACTGTGCAGTGGGAGTGCATGACTGTATTTATTTGCTTGGACATACTTCATTGCGAAATAAATGACTGTCAAAAGAAAACTAAAAATAAGACAAAAACATAAATAAGCAGAGTATGCTTTAGTCAACAGGTTACATTCACAACATAAAATTAAAAAAACCGAATTCGCACTCGTGTTCCTTAACCCTGTGTGTCTACCTGATGACGGGAACAGATTCCAGTTCCCAAAACGTCATTAATACTGACTGACTGACTGGAAAACTACTGTGTTTTGTTTCATCTCATCGTTGTGTCATTGTATTTCGGTTAATATCTGATATCTACTGTGTTTTTGTTTCGTCTCATCGTTGTGTCGCGTGTTAACTAAGGTTTCTTTTTGATTTTTGTTATTTCATTTATAATCTGTTTGTTCCTTGTTTTATTTGACCCGATTCCATTTTTGAAATTTTATGTTGTGTATGTATCCTGTTGACCAAAGCATTCTCTGCTTATTTAAATTATTTGTCTTATTTTTAGTTTTCATTGACAGTCATTTATTTTGCAATGGAGTATGTCAAGCAAATAAATCCAGTCATTATAAAAATGAACCTAAAAATATTAACACCTTTGCTCAAAATTCCTTGATCAAATTTCAACATTATTACACTTTTCCAAAATGTTCCAGCAGTAGTAATTAACTGAACTATTGATCAGCTCTAACGAAATACAGTAAAACCTGTCCATAATGGAGCTTGGTAGAATCCAGTATTTTTTTTCCATTTCGCTGGGTTTCCTTTTTTAGGAAAAAAAGTCATATGCTACAAAATAGTAATATTTCAACTAACAAAATTACAAGAATTAGCATAAATACATCACCCTAAGAGAAAAGGTTTGATGCTTTGGCATTTCTAATTTTGTACGTGACATATATACGATAAAACTTTACAAATGAAAAGACACAACCTTAATGAAATATTGTATACACTTATACAGTGGACCAAGCACTGTAAATAACTAGACAAACAGCTTCACGTCCAATGTTTGTTGAAACATGGTGAAATGTGTGACACAAAAATAGACTGTGTAAACAGATTACAAATTCTGCCAACCAGGTGATGAAACTGAAGTCAAGTGCTACCTACCAGCTGCACAATTACTAATCTCTTTGTCCCAAAACTGAAGGAAGTGAATTTTCTTCCAGCTGGCAAGATGGAAACGACCTCTACACAATTATTTATCCTTTTTCTTTTATTTGCTAAAACTAAATTAAGTGTATTTTGACTACAAGATCCGGCCACCTGCTCCAGTTATTTGTGACGTCCGAGACATGTTGCCAAGCCTCCCTTTCCAACTGCAAACGAGTTGTAATTAATAAGCAGCAAACACAGAAATAAAATACTCTTGTACAATGTCCATCATACTTTTGACGACATGGGTTCAAATAAAGTACAAGTAGTACACAAGTGATTATGGGCAACTGTAATATTTTATAAATATGCGACATAATGTTTTAAAATTGTTTCAGTGTTATGGAGATGTCCATCTTAAGCAGGATGTTTAATACACAGTAACTGTCACACAATCAAACACTTTTTTTCCAATCGCAAAGGTTTTCATATTACATTGGGTCCATTTTTCCATTTTTGGGAGGTTTTACTGTCATTGTTAAGTAGGATTATAACCTCACTGACACATGAGTTTCTGGGTGCCAGCAGTGCTTGGCCATCTAGCTATCATCCCATGGCCGTTAACAGGGAAACAGATATGAGGAAATGAAAATATACTTTATCTAGGGAAAAAAACAGCATTGGCTGGCTAAAGTTCCTTGTAAACCTCCATCTTTTGGCCAGAAAAGCATTCAAGGACTATCACCAGAACCTCTCACATTATAAGGGAAGACAGAGGCTACATGCAACGATTGTTCCAACACTCTAGCAGTGTTATTGGCTCCTGCTGTTTTGGGGTTCAGTAGCATTGTACTATTATGGCTGTCTGTTCATCCCCTTGATATTAAGCCAGGTAATTAGATTGCTACAAGCCAATTAAGTATGCATGGCTGGATGATGCATTCCTCAGATTTTAATAAGTACATCTGGCTTTAATTTTACCTTTCATAACTGGGAACTGGAAGTTATGTTCTCATTTCATCTACAGCTGTCATATTAGACGAAGAAACCTGAGATACATCATTAAATACAGCTATTAACTTGGGGACATATCAGCTTATGTTTTTTTTGTAGGTATCAGAGAACTGTGACTTATGTACTTCCAACAAATGAGGTATTCCGGACTTAATACGAAAGGCAGACAGACCAGTCCAACTACTGGTATGAGAACAATGACACAGCCCTCAGACCCATCTGTAAACAGCAACTGATCTTGGAGTAAGCTACTATATGTAGGGTGGTGCATGGACCAGTTGGTTAGTCTTAATGACCTTAAAACATTGGTCTACTGAGTTTTCAGAAACTTCGTCTTTATTTGGATCAAATGAACAAAATTTTTGTCTCCATAACACACTTGGAAAATTTGTAATGCATTCTAAATGGAAAAGTAATGTGTACACTAGCAGAACTTATCAACAGCTATTGGCATTCAATTAATTTTGTTGCATAAAATTGAAATGTTACATAGGCCTACAGTATATACCATTAAAAATGTAAGCAATTTGTAAGTCAGTATGTACTTGAGTAGGGTATGTACTTCGTATCTAATTAATGGATAAACACCACAAAACATAAGCCAACGCTATTAATAGTAAAAATTATCAACATATGTACTATGGATACAATTTTTTTTAACAAGAAGACAAGAACACCTGACAAATAGTACATACAGAACATTACAATGAGTGCACAATAGTGACACTCTTAGATGAATGTTGTACATTACAAGAGTTACTACCTAGTTTTTAACGTGGAATTAACTTAGTTTTTAGATATTGAAATTTTACCAGTAAGGTTATTTTTACCACAACAGTTAATAATTTAACAAAAATTTATTAAAAGTACAACTGAGATAAAATTATTACATATGCCACAGTTTTAACAACCTTATGACCAATGAACACTACCATAAGGGGTTCTTAGACTTGAATAAATAGTAAAAAAAATTCAAAGTCTTGGATAAGAAAACTGTTGAAATACCTAACACTATTCTGAACCTTACAAAATACAAATTTCCCCAACTCCTTCCCACAAATCTACTTATAAAAATCCTAGTTATGTCCCTGCACTGACCACATGCATATTTTTGCATCTGAAACAAAAACAGTTTAACCTGAATACTTGCATGTATTTAATCTGTAATATTTTACTTTGTAATTTAAATTCTTTGTCATTGCGGTAATATAAAGTCATTTGAAAAATTATTAAGTCTTTCTTACCTAAATAAAGATCAGGCAAGCCAGGGGTGGTGAACTACTACCAGAGCATCCTCAAGTAATGTGACAAAAAACTGAAAAAGTATGCATATCTGGACCATTATTTAAATGAAAAGTTTAATATCTCTTGCAACTGATCCAATAACCTCTACCATTTGCATTATTATTAATATACTTACTTCAGTGAAAAATTGCTAAGCACAGCAAAATGGAAAATTTAAATCATTTAGGTTTAAGAATGAATAATATTTATGTTCTAATTTTTATTTACATCCTTAAAAAATGTGCTACACCATTTGTGTTGTGTAGTTATATAAGTGTAATACTATCACACACAAAAAACAAAATATTCAGGTCAGTTCCATTTCAGGAAACATAACAATTCAAAATTGTACACATTATGGATGTAAACAAATTTTTGACTGACTTAGAGTACTTCACTTTTGTGTGTCTTCCTATAAATTATTCAATTAAATTACAACACAGATAAAATCCATAAAACACTACAATACTGCTATCTGAAAAGTTAATATCAAATAAAAAAAAATAATTTCAATTTAGCAAGGATCCCCCATCACAGTCCACCACTGAATAAAAGAACCAGTAAAACATTTCACCTGTATTTTGTATTTTTACGGTATTCTTGGTTAAAATTTAAAAAAGTCACTCCATATACACAACAATTCAAAAATGAGAGAAACTTATCCATAACATAGAAATATGCCAAAGATACAAAATGATCTTTGCGACTGGCAGATGAAAGACCATCAGTGGTGCGACAGTGTTTGAAAAGAGAAACTTCTAAGGGACTATCCAGAGTCAAGGGGCACGAGGAGAAAGCAAACACGGAAAGAAGGGGTCACAACACATCGAGTGAGCCAAGTCGAACTCACCGACAGTCATAACGTCCATCTTGGAAAGTGGTGATTCAGGGGAACCATATGTTTCTTCTGGTTTCAGGGGCTGCTGGGCATTCCGAAGCGCTACAGTGAAAAATAAAAAGACAACCAATACATCTCCAGCACTGAAGCGGAAATGTACTGTTGCGTTTGTGCAACACAGGTTTCTTAGACACCTACAACTAATAACGCAGCAAGTCTCTTAGAAGTCAAAAAAATTTTCTAGTAAGGTGACTCACAGTGCAATGCATAATAGACAGAACTATAACGTGCATTGCAGAAAAACCCTTACCACAAACACTGCAATTCCAGTTAGCATCCATTAGAAAACATCACAACAATGACACATCGTGAGCTACATTCTTTAGTCTTACAGAGAATGAACATATACTTGAAGAAAACTACCCTGTAACATTTGTGTAATTATAACAAACACACAATTTACCTCGGAAAACTATTTCCAAGACATACACCAGCATCTTGTAATAAGCTACAGGATGTTTCCTGATTACATTCATGGAAAAGATGCAGTGGAACTTTCAAATCTCTGAAAATCTATTATGCTACAAATATGGTTAACAAGCTGAAAAAAGAAAATATTAAAAAATTTGAGGATTCAAGAATATTAAAGTTTTTTCCTATACAATCAAACATATTAATTTTTGCAACAATCAAGAATAAAAAATTGATCAATAATGAAGGTAACGCAGGTAGTAACAATCAAAATAAAAACTTTTCATGCCCAACAAAATTAAATTTGAGATTTGTGTCTTACTTACGGCTACAAGATAGATCTATACAGGCGTCATTTTTAAATTTATTTCAATAGAAAACATATTCAGTAACTGATAGTACAAATTTGTGTTCCTTATTTAAGAGGGGAATGAATGGTAGCTGTGATACCAACTCCTCATGTACCTTGTTTTTCAGCCACCAAAATTTTTCAATAATTATTTGTTATGAAGACATTTTTACAGAAAATGTATACTAAACCTGCAGCACACAATACCCATTATTTATATAATTAATAATGCTTTATAAACTAAAACATGATTTTATTTTTAATGCTCCACTGGGTAAACAAGCATGTTCAAGATTCTACAAAGTCCAAGAAATTAGCATTTGACTGACTCTGAGTTTGTGTATACCATTGTTTCAAGGATGACTACAGCGAACCAATGCAAAACTTCAGTCTACATTTACTTGTATGGCAAGCCATTGTATACAGTAGGTGGTAAAAATTGTAAGACTAAAAATTAAATTTCAAATGAAAGCAGAAGACTACAATCATGTATGGCTATAGTTCGGTGGATCGAAATCCAAAATTAGGCCAAATATTCTGCCAACTTAATTGTCATAAAATGTTTCGTCATGGTATAACAAAGCATATTTTGCTAAAAAGAGTGAGTGAAAAAAATTAAATATTCTTTTCCATTCTACAATTAGATGGTGTTATGTATCAATAGACCAAGGGCCGATTTCTAGTTTAGTATAAAATATTTTTCTGCATTGAAACGGTCTTATAAAAAGTATTTTATCCCTACATCCTATGATTATGAATACTGGATTTACAGGACTATTATACTTTTCGAAAGACAATTTCAAATCCGAAAAACTTACAGCATGTTTTACTGATAACTTAAAACTGGCACATATTCTATTGATGCAAAACACTATCCAATTGTGTGTGTGTGTCTATATATATATATATATATTAAAAAAAAAACAACAATTTATGTATGCATTATTGATATCAAATGAACAAAACAAAGACAATTCTACCTAAATAATTTTACTACTAGTAGATAATGGTATATGTAAACTAAAACCACGTTATATGATTACAACACTGTAATTCGCTATGACTCCAGTAGTGGCATTGTTAGAATGGGACAGCACATGCCAGAAAAACTGATTCTAATCTCTGAATATTTTGAAGTAAATTTACATTGAATACTAGCAAAACAAACTTTATAATTGTTCAATCACCAAAATTCAAGAAATTGTTTAACCATTAGTGACAATAAACAGAAAAATACAAACTATAATTACTATAAAGTACTTTTGATTGATAATAAACATACACCTAAAACGAAAGAACATTACTGACAGCATTATCAGGAAAATACTACCAGCAATCTGTACCCCTGAACCACGGATGCTGGAACTATGGGGGACATGGGTACATTGTAACCCCTGACTTCTGAAAAAGGGGGTGCTATTTGGAGCAATATAAATATTTTGTGTGTTTATTAAGTGTCATGATACGTAAAGTTGGTAACACCAACCAGGAGAGGAGGTTGGCATGTGCAGGTTGGCAGCAGTAGATAGGAGGACGTGGATGGGAGCTAACCGACGAAAAGGATGGTAAAATAAATCCATGTTTAAAAGTGATTAAATGGTTTCATTTACAAACATCACATGGCGCAGTCAATAGGATCATAATGGATACGCTCGTGAAACCCAT